>JASKGN010022311.1:0-46700 GCA_030556245.1 Falagria sp. GC000072 | reverse complement strand
TGCATATGTATCGATGATCATAAACATGGAACTATACTATATGATCATAAAAGACGCGAGTGCTCCAAGTTCCAACTATATAGCAACAAAATACAGATTAGATCAATTAGATCTTATAAAGTTTGAAGTCAAAGGGAATCAATGAGTATAGATAGAATTTGAATATAGGTACCACTGGCATGACTACTGGGTACCACCTGGTACCACCTTAATGGGAAACCGTTTCTAAATATGTATAACGGAGGGAGCCGAGTTAGAACAATACATGTGAATACATGTCACTTCTATTCTATTACATCCTCATTGTACTTTATATGATTTAATTCGAAACACTTTGCACTAGAGCCTTTTCAGTTGCTTATTGAAACAGTCGAATCTTGCATGACCACAAGCATATAATTTATTATTTCGATGTTTACCAAATTGCTTACTAAACCATAATAAAAATATGCTCGGTATTGTTGCCTGCTTGTATTGAATAGTTAAAGATTTCTATTACTCGATGGAAAGTCATAAAAACGATAATATAAACGTTTTCATAATTATTTACATACAAAAACAATAATATAGTATTACATAAAATATAATTGATTTATTTATAATATATAATATATCTTTATCTTTGTTACGTGTTTGTGTCATCACACGTACACATAATTACTATATCTTCATCATTTTGCCTTTTTTTTTTACTGTTATTGTGCCAGAAAGGAATTGATTAAATTTCATAAAAATAATTCTATTCTGTTATTACAAAATAACGTGTTAGAACCCTCGAACTGATTTTCTTTAATGCATAAGATTTGATTTAGGCCGCAATTAAATTGCAATGTCTAATCTCAGCAATTATAAAAATTAAACTAGATAGGACCTTCTCCAGACAATCAAATTTAACTATTTTCACTTTATAAGTCAATGGCATTGCAATTTTCCCTAAATCGTCAATCTTTGCCTAAAATCTCATTTGTTTAAATAGTACACGATACAGATAATTAATTACTTATATAATACCTTCAACCTTATAAAGTTATACATATAAATTTACATTTATACATAAGTAATAGTTGAGTGTGTATTAATGTATGTAAAATTGGCGCAGATTTGCTCAATCGACAATAAATAATTGTTGCTTGTTTTGACACTTTGCTCATATTGATTGCACATTGGTATTTTTAATCAAAGACACATTCATATCGTATTCATTTAAACATGCATAAGTGAAACTATAATTATGGTATCTATCGCATAATAGGCCAAGATTCATTGGGTCAGATGTGCACAAATCCAGTTCACTTAAGCCAAGATTGCAGAAAGCCCTCTTGTACAATAGAAAAAATATGTCGTTCATCAAACAACTTTGCTATATAAAAATATGATGGGATAATATAAATATACAGATGACTGGAATAACAATAAAACAATATTGTGGCATATTAAAAATAAAATATAGTCCTATTCAACAGACCAACTAACTTCAACCCTATCTCTGCACTCTCTTGTTTTTCCTCCACACATTATAATTAATTAGTATGCATTATAATTATTTTTCAGTATCCTCACCTTACACGACTGCAACTTATCTTCACTAGCACCAGACTGAGTACGGAAAAACACGTATAAAAATACCAAAACCTTCCAGTTTGCTTTGGTCCTCTATTATATTAATATATAATCTGTTTTATAGTATAAATTCATTAAAAATTATTAGATAAAATATAAGCTCTGTGCTTAACATAATACTTATGAATCGTCGTAATCTCAAAGCGTTTCATTATAATTTGACAATTTATAATTGGAATGCGATACAGATACACTACCATTTCAATGCATAACCAGAAGAGAACATTAATAAAATCCATTTTTAAAGTTTATATACAATATATATATATATATTATATATAATATTCAAATATTCAAACGTGTAATTGCAAAATATATAATTGCCTTACATGCTAGGATCTTCAATTTTAAATAAAATATTTCTCTTGGGTTGTACACATCAATCAATCTCTCTTTTAAAGCAGGTACGACTATGTTCTGGTTATTCCGTATTGTATTACGTTATTTCCTTCATATTTCACCAATATACTCTTCTTTTAAATTCTTTGCGCTAAGTTTTAGTATTCTTTTCATCTGATTAAAGAAAATAAAAATATGTTATTAATAAATTGCACCTAATATTTTAATTACGACCAGAGACACCCAATAGCAATAGCGAGAATAATGCCAATAACGAAGATGATTATAGGATACTTAACGTCCTCCAACTTAGCCATGATAACTTTATGCCGAGGCCATAAAGCAGGGAGAAGGCTTTTGGAACGATGGCGATGCGTAGGTGTTCCAGACTGAGTCAGAACCCTAGACGAAACTGACGGCTCAATTGTCTGCGTGGAGAATTTGGTGAAAACGGTAAACGGTCCTGATAAATCCCCACGAACTGTTTTGCGTATAGGACAAACTTTCACCGCATATTCAGTACTTGGCTCTAGACGCTCCAAAGTGCATTTCGTTTCAGGGCCTCTGTATACCTGAAAAGAGAAGGCATTATACATTTGTATATGTATGTTTGAAATGAAAGCAAACCTCTTTATATTGTTGCTCTTTAAGTCTTGATAATTGCACGCAATATTCGATAGGATCAGAATTAGCATTCCTGGAAGGCAACCATTCGATGCTACAATTCTTTTGGTCTACTTCAATAATTTTTGGAGGTTTAACAGCAGTAGGTGGTGCTATGTTAGTGACGAACTTGTACTCATCCGAATAGTCACCTTCCCCAGCATCATTGGCCGCACAAATACGAAACTTATATGCTGTGGACTCGTGTAGTTTATTCACCTTGCATGTATATAGAGTACCTTTGAAAACAATCTGATAGTCATGCATGCTCCTCGCGCTTGCCATCTCCACTGTAAATTGTGTGAACTCAGGATTCTTTCCCTCCCCCCATTTCAGCTTAAGGTAATTGTGTCCCATGCCTATGCATTCCAATTTTGGAGGCGCCGGTGGTAACTTTGCAGTGCTTACTCTAATCGCAGAAGAATTGACACCTACACCCACAGAATTCACAGCTCGAATTTTAATTTTATACGAAGTTTCTGGTTGTAGATCCCCAAAACAATATTCAGTTCTGAGACTCTCGATTTGCACCATGTGGTCAGCGAGATCTAGTATATAATGCATAATTGCTGCTCCATTATTTGCTGGCTCGTGCCAAGTCAAATTAATGCTTCTTGGTGTAGAGCTATATTTGATATTTTGTATCTGGCTAGGCGGGGCGGCAGGAGTTATGGTGGCTGCCGTTGAAGAACAAGGACCATATCCAGCGATATTGGATGCTTGAACACGAAAGTAATACGTGGTGAAGGGTGATAAGTTCTTAACATCAAAGGAAGTTGATTCACCCGTGTAAACAGCGGCAAATTGGTCAATTTCTCCAGCGCTCATTTCTAGTCTGTATTCAAGAATAGGGGCACCATTGCTATTGGGAGCTAACCATTCGACGAAAACGCCAAAAGGGCTTCTACAATTTACCATTGGTTGACTTGGCATATCTGGAGGAGCAGCTCCACTGGTAAAACTAGTCAATTCGGACCATTCTCCCGGCCCCACTCGATTAATAGCTCTCGAAACAAAACTGTATCTACAACCAGGAAGCAAGTCGCCGACGTTGCATTCGAGTTCGCGCGATTTGTGGACAATTACATGATGATCGCGTGGTGATGTCATTTCCACTTCATAATCTAGAACAGGTGCGCCACCATCGTAATCCGGTTCAGAAAGACGAAGAGCCAAGCTGGTGGCTCGCGCTTTGCCAATTAACCGTACTGGCGAGCATTGACCAGGACACACCGCATCCGTTGTAACAGTACAAGGATCAGAATAAGGACTACGTCCACCTAGACTTTCGCAACAGACACGAAGTTGATAAGTGGTACCAGGTGTTAGACTATCACAGAGCGTTTCCGTATCCACCCCGGTGTAAACTGTAATGTATCCACTACCAGAGTTTACCTCTAAAATGTAAAGCGAAATTTCTGGCCCTCCTGTATACAAAGGCGGATCCCATTTCAATTTAAAAGACTTTGCATGGATCTTTCCTTTAACGATTGGTTTTGAAGGTTTATGCGGTCTGTCAGGAAGAGTTTGAAAAATTACTTCTTCGGACCAATCAGAGAAGCCACCTTCGTTCTTAGCTCGCAATCTAAATTTATAATTAGTATATTGTTTTAGACCAACACATATATATTTGTCCTCTTGACCATTATAAACAGGCAAGAAGCCGTAGGAAGGATTTTCAGGATTGTGCATGGCTAAAATGAATTCTTCGTCTGTGGGCCGCTGAGTCCATGAGAGATGCAACGCTTGGATATCACATCTGTCCAGGTGCGGAGGTGCCGGTTGCAGAGGAGCATTTTCGGAGGTGCGGTATACCACCACATCGCTATATGCACTCCTGCCAATTTCGTTCACCGCTGATAATCTGAATTTGTAGGGTGTTGCAGGGGTGAGCTTTTGGAGAGTATGTTGATGGCCCCTGGACTTGTACAGTTCGACGAAATCGCCGCCCTTACCTTCGTCATACTCCAACGAATAATTCAAAATCTGTGAACCATTGGATGTCGTACCAGACCAACGCAACTGCAGTGTGTTCTTGGAGCGCGAGATGAGCTTAGGAGGTTGTGGAGCGTCTGGTTCACATGGAGGTGTCGTAAACTTGAGTGGATCCGAAGCTGAACCTTGCAGCTCCTCCAAATGGACTTGTAAGCAAACGGAGTATTCTAAACCAGGCCGGAGGTCTTGAATGCGACACGAGAGCGAAGCGCCACTATATATTGACTTGTATTTCATTTCTTTACTTTTATCAGAGAGAAGGACTTCGTAGCGTAGTTCGTTTTCAGGAATGTCAAGTTCGTGACTATCATTGGAAGAAGCTTCGGATAGTCGGAGGGGGGCTGCCCATTGCAGTAATGCACTGCGAGCCGTCAATTCAGATACCTGAAAGTTTAAGCATGTGTAGGCAACAAATGTTTAACTTGGTAAAAGGATCTATTACAAAAGTACCTTTGGAGCTTGGACAGATGACAAGATATCTGTGATAATGTGAGATGAATCATCTTCATCCTGTAAACTGCTGCTTTCCTCGCCATCTTCTGAGGTGCCCACACTATTCATACCTTTTTCTTTGACACGTTTGATCCCGTTGGCGAGTTCTTTGCGATTGCCTAAACTGTCGACGCCTTTAGCTTGTTTATCCAGATGCTTCTTCTTTAGTTTGACGTACTGTCGCTGAGTCCGTTCGTCTTTGAAGGATGGAGGTGGGGAATGGCCAGCTGCAGGATGCGACTGTTGCAGAGGGTGAACCCCAGGAGGAACATTCGTATGAAAATGTGGATGGTGAGAAGGGTAATTTGGTGGCAAGCCATATTGGAAGGGTTGTGGTGGATGGTTTGTGCCATTGGGAGGTCCTGCACCCTATAACATACAATTGCAAACAATTACATATGGTTTAAATAAATTAGCTTAAGAGTTTTATTTGCATTTTTTACCGCAGAATTGGACTTGTAAGTTATTCGTATAGTAGTTTTGGAAGGTTTGACATATGTTTTGTCTTCAAACGTATTAGTATTGTGTTTATTCCCATCACAAGTACTCCTATTTACATCACTCTTTTTTTGTTCATTTGGGATGTCGGCACTCATGTTTTACAACCACTATTATCATAGCACATTAAACGCAGTTAACATATGTACGAAATATTGGACTTGTGTTTATCTAGTGCCAAACAACACGGTTACTAATAATATTGTCGACTGACAAAATCAGTCTGACGTTCAGCGTAAGTAAAATACGTGGCTTATATAGCTGATAAATACGTCATGCCTGATAACAGCAAAGTTATATACCAGTGCTATTGTAAACTGATATCAATTAATTATGCGAGCGAGTATCAAACTTGTAATTGCAATATAAATTAACTATAACTACAGTGACCACTCGTCCTTTATTTCAATAATTTCTCACCAAATTTCATTCCAAAAAAGGTCATTTATTTCTGTCCTACTCAATATGTCAAAATTTTATAAATTTTCTTTAATATTTTGTCAAAAAGATATGGTCACCGTAACTATAACTGATTTCCAATATGCTTCTAGTCTTTTGGAATTTGATATTCACGTACAACTTGTATTGGATGTAAAAATGAAACCGGATATGTGCAAGCAGTTTTCGCAAATAAATAAATATCAAAGTAGGAGCGTGGCATTGGAGACAAGTCCATATGAGTTTATATAGCAGTGAATATTCAGTGCTTTTGAAGTAACATAAAATATTAACATCAAGTAGTTTCTTCGAAAATTTTGGGAACAGGTAATCAAGATATGTAAAACTTGAAGTTAAATTTCGATCTAGATATTTAGTTTGAGTTCATATGGATATGAACATCCAAATTCATGGAGATAGCGACTTCCGCAATTATATGCAATTATAAAATTTCTATCTTAAATTACATCCTGCAAATATCATAATAATAATGGTCCATATTTTTTATTTCTAAATTTTTACACTTATTTACCTCTTTTATTCCTAGAGAGTGTAATACCGAAAACTTTACTTGCTAATTGTATGTAGAATAAATTCGTTGTTGTTAGTTATATTTGATTAAAAGATATGTATTCAAAATTAGGCTGACAAGGAAGAAGAAGTTTCCGGTGGAGAATGTTTGAATAGTTCGAAGCTTATGCATAACAAGAGCTACACATCCGGCTAATCTGTTTTATTCGTGGATGCTGTTCACCAACTCACCAACAAGAAGAATTAAATGAAAGAATTTCGTTGGCAATTAACTTAATAATGACTGAAATCTAAACAATAAAGTCTATGTAAGTTTTCATTCAATTTTTTATGTCAAAGTAGATTTAATTTTTTCTTTTAATCCACAACTTACTGTTGGAGTAGGAAAATAATGCGAATTCTTGGTTTGCAAATACTGAGCGTGTATAAACTGCGAGCTGAACAAGCAATGAAAACATTCTTTACACTCTTGCCTCCGGCCATTCCGGCGCAATAATGCGCTGGTCAATCACCTCCTCTGCAGCACTCTGCCTTTCTCAGTTTGATTTCGTTTCGAGATAATATGAAATTTTGTTCATACAATACATATACATATAATATATTATATTCATTTTAAGAAAATCTATTAATGTTAGCAACATACATAATGCGGGGGATTGTGTGAAGTAAGTGGCAACAATCCTGGATGCTGTGGTGATAGGATAACATGCCGAAGTGTGCCACTCTCGTCCACAATTTGCTGAACAATATGGCCAGGAGGCACCTGTACTGGCATTGCAATCGGTGGTGAAGAATTCGTGGAGACCATTGGTACTGTTACAGGGCCTGTGAAAAATAAAAATAATATTTGTTAAATAAATTGATAAATATTGGAATCCGGAAGGAACGCGCAATATGCAAATTTTAGAAAGCAAAATTGGAAAGTTACAATGTCAAACCAACTGAATAATCAGTTCAAAAGGGAAGGAAGTAAAGCTAAACAAAAACATTTTTGTTATTGTGGATTTATCCCTAGAATAGAACGACAATTTTCACTTTTTAAACAACTATTAAAGTAAATACACGACAAATTATAAATAAACCGGAAAATAGTGTCGGCGAAACAAAACAAATAGAAAAAAGAAAAAACAAACGCACACTACATGGTGCCTCAATTGGGAGGCCAATTTTTGGCACGCGTTCCCACATACTCTCTCTCGTATAGAACAATATAATAACACACCGAATTTTCGATAGCTATGTAATATGCTAGATTTGCCAACATACGAGCTCAAATACATATTACAAGCCCAAAGGAATCACCTATTGTTACACTAATTTTTATGGTTCAAATGCTATTCTTGACAGTGTTTCTTACACTTAGCACCGTCTCTGAAATTGTTTGCGAATACTGCGATAACGGGACAACATCTATACAAGCTAGGATTTTCTTTCTAAATTTATTAATGAATCTTTGAAGAAGGCACATGCAAAACGTTAAATACATCGAAGTGATATGTGAATTGTAAGAATATTCGTAAGGTATGCGCGTGAATCTAAAGCTTAAGTTAGCCAGAAAGTATCAAGCCTAATAAGCTGAAGGTCACCATCCAACACGGAGGACAACGGCATCGTCAAGGCCGTCCGTCCATGGAGCGTCCGCGACCGGTCGTCCGAACACTAGCAGAGATAACATGAAATATAACAAACGTAAGAAACCGACGAGAAGTCACTGGCTGAAACGAGCAATCAACAACCAGGTGACCAACGTGCGGTTCTTTCCTGTGCGTCATCATCGTTTTGGCGACATGTCCAGACTTATTGCTCGATGTTTTCCTTACTTGTTTCTCCAACAACAAAATAAATTGTCACCACCTTCAATAGTTAAAGTAAATTGAATGCTTGGTAATGTTTGCAAACGTATGGTTCTCTAAATTTAAATCTCTGGCTGACCTCTCATTTGGTTTATGGAATTCTAATACCTTGAATTTTCCTGGAGGAAAGTGAGTTTTGCATATGCAAAAAATAAAACTAATTGAAATCATAACCCTATAAGAATTTGTAGACTATTTTGTAGAATATCTTGCTAATGACGGATCTCACCTAAAGCCAGACAGACAAGTGAAAAAAAAAAGTTCAGATGGGATTGGCGGAAGTCATTTTCTAGTTTCAATTCGTATGCACTCGTTTTGTTCACAAACCCGCAACCATTAGACTGCAATTATTTAAATTCCTCACCAGTATGTACCCGTCCAATAGTAAAAGTTGTAATTACTAAAAGTAAAAGTGACGACTTCGCGCACACGACTTACGACATTGCCATGCAAGAATACAAGACGTAATATTATTAAATTTGCAAATTGAAACATTCGAAGGTGTTGGAGTTGCAATTTAAAGAGGCGAGTTGATTGTAAGAGGTAGCAGAGAAGTTCGCGAAAATAACAATAAACCAGTGCTTCCAATTCAAAAGAATCAAGGTGTATTGCATATAAGATAAAGAAAGAAAGTCCTTCAACGAAGTAATCTTAAATGTCCTACCGTAATCACCACCATGGACAGTACACATATGTGGAGGACGGGCTAGGTCTGGTGGAAGTGTGAAGTACGATGTCCCGCCGCCTCCACCCGGGCCATTGCCTGTAGGGTTGCCATCGTTGACGGTGGTAAAGTATTCGCCATGATGATTGGGATGATGATGGTGAGCATGGTAAGCCGGTGTATGCATCGCGTACATGTCATTGTCGACAGTCTGGCTGGCAACCATACCGCCACCCCGCGAACCCCTACGCCGCGACACTTTCGGCGGCTCCTACTCCTGTCACTGCCACAAACGCAACAAATCCTGATCCTATGAGGAGGTAGTGCCCAGAGCAAAGCCAATGCTCGTATACAATACGATTGACACTTTCGCCACCATGTGATAGGGGTGATTTGCTTTTGTTGTATAATATTAACAATTTCTGATAACGCTTTGAGTATTACGACACACTCCTAGATAGGAAAAGGATTACATTTTAACATGTATGTACAGCGAAGAGCATTTCGTTTCCGTAACAGAGTAGAATAATTAAGTAAATATAATTTAATGATAAGAGCAATTCAAATAGCATTCAAATGCCATCAATAATGTCTAGTATTTGACGTGCATAAACTAGGACTGCTTCATGTAACGATTTTATCGATTGCGTCATGCAGAAATGGAAATATGTAGTCTGCTTTCTGAAAACTTAACTATTCTTTTAATCAACCAGCTGGTAAAGTCAAATAGGATCTACTGAAGAGAATTGTTTCAGATTCCCAGAATGAAAAGCGAACAAGCCACATAAAATAAAACAAGCATGCGTAGAAAATTTGCTCGCTAATTATGTTAGCTAGCTAATGATATCTTCACAATTAAATTAAAAACTTGAAAAATAACTCTTCTGATTAACGCCACAGACTTTCATGTAATTTGCCACTTGGTGAGCTTTTTTGTCATCAATCGCTAATTTTTAAATTTTCGGTGTTCTCTTATATCTAATTAGCTTTAGCAAGCGCTGAGAAGAAAGGGTCCTTCGATTCGGATTCGCTTTTATGTGTTTATTATTCGGATCAAGCGAAAGTGAATACAATGACTTTTATGCTTCTATTTTGTTTTAGTTTCGCATTTAAATGTTGTGGCACGCCAATTGTGACTATTTGCCATTTGGATAGTGGATGTCGAAATGGAAAAGAACGAGTACTGGCTGGCTAGGTCGCGGAGAACGGCCGGCGCGGAAAGGTTGCTAGCTTCACATGCCTTTTCTATATGCATTCACGCTCTCACATTATTGTTTTGCTTCCAGGCAAAGAGAAAGAAAAAATTGGTTAAAATGTACTATTAATTGAGCAGTGAGTTATTAAATGTCAATACTTAATTAATCAGTGTTATTATACTATGTGTTCATTATGTAAGACATTACAAGGAAGTTGATAACATGTTAATCTCCCAATGTGACAGTTAAAACTTTAAATTTAGAATACGCTGATAAATTTCATTCAATAGTCCCTTCATATTATACATGATGATTCTATCTCAATATAACGCAAAAAAAGAAGGTCGTGACAATAACACATCATGTGGGACGAACGGAAAACCGACGAGGACAAATTTCATCACGATTAGTATATTTTTTATTTAATTCCTAATTGGTAGAGAACGAAACTATATATTATGTATTACATAATTACATATAAATTAAAAGTAACTAAATTGCAGCGTGGCAGACATTTTTTTCTGTGGAGCGATCTTCCATGCTGGTAATATCAGTTTTACCATTTTTATTTCTTAATAACTGATATGACATCATAACCACAATGGCATGTTAGACATTCGAGCGGTGAAAGAACTGTACTGAAAAGAGTACACTAATCCAATTGAAATTACAACATTTATAGCGTTCACAGCACAATTTTATAATAAATTCATTCCATATCCCAGGTTTTCGTGTTAATTAATTATGGGCAATCAACGGCAATCAATGCATTCGTTCTAATAAAAGCAGCAAAATAAACCAAGAGGAAAAAGTGATTATGTATAATACGAATTTCTCTTTTTAATGGAACCTTTCCCAAATTTAAAAAGTGTAATAACAAGTATGCCGCATTAATCTCGGACCAATTTCGCTGTCGGACGAGATAGCAAATAATTTCGTTTAATTTACTTTTTCGCTTTAATTGAAAGGCATAAAGTAGTACTTGATTACTAGCGCGTGAAGCATAGAATCTTAAGACGAAACGAATAAACAAAAATTTCCGTTTTTGACTGAAAAAAATTGCAATTTTTTTTTAAATTTTACAGATCTGATCTATTTCTAACCGATTCCGCCTCACATATGTAGAGTTCATTTAAGTATGATTAAAAATTTAATTACTTGTTATGTTAGCACTACATCAAAAATAAACTGTCATGTAAATAGGAAAATACATTCGGTGAATTATTATTTTCCAGTATCTTTTTATTTTTATTTAATGTTATCTGACTTCGTGGAATTCATTGAGAGAATAGGATAAATCCGTGTCATCGGCACATATCTCATTCATGTAGTTCAAGCATCTCCGGTTTGCCACTAAATAAATAACGAGATAATATCGTCTCTATACAAACGATGCTTGCGAGTATGCGCAAACACAACGTGAATGAAAATAACAGCAGCAACAATCTAGTTATCAATGGTCGAAATTCAATCATGTTACGTCTGTAATATTCCTAATAAATACCTCAAAAAACTACCTGAACTTACAGAAATCAAGTAGAAAATGAAGAACGAAAACGATCAAACGAAATTCTTAGAATGTCAATTGTGGCTTTGCACATCGCTAATTAATTACGCGATTATACACCGTAGCTTTAAAAATCTTCACTTATTTACAAAAAGCATCTAGGAATTGTAAAAAAGTCGTTACGTTATATGTTCACCAGGTGGACGGATCTGTTCTTCCGATACCAATTTGCGAATAACCGCAATGGATTGAATGTGTATTATTTGCTAACTGTTGATTTGGACTTTTCCACAAAGCATGAAGGCATAAAAGTAATGCCCACTAATGAAACAATATAATATGTATATCCAAAGGAGAACCATATTTAGTACTTCCGTTTGATATACCTTATCACGACTACAAGTCAAGTTCCATTCGGGAATTACTAGTTAAGCCATAAAATAAAAGCAGAATTTTCCATTCTAAATGGGGTCTATTAACATTGAAAGATTCACATGAAACACGTTTTGCTACTTTATTTCTAAATAACGAACACTACTGAACCGGTGAAATAAAAGAAGTCAAGTTAAAAAACTCAGCTTAGGATGTTGCGAAATATTTTAGACATATAGAACGAATTTTGATTCCATATTGTTTTGTAAAATTTCTGTTGGGATATTATGGAAAACAAATTCCGCACATAATTCAGAGTTCCTTTAAATGAGACGAGCATATCTTAATTTCATTAACAATCGAAAGCACTTTACCAAATGTGAAGTTCCAGATGACCTCAAGAATTGAAATAATTACTTTCGTAGCTTGCAATCATTAATGAGTGGTACTACATTGTATCAATACGTAGCAAATGTGTGCATATGCGAATTTGCCGGACGAGATACTAATTGAAAGTATGTATATAGCTTACAATCCTAACCAAATGTTGCTGAAAACTAAAGTCAGCACTTCAGTTGGCATGTGTATTATTGTAGACTTGACGATGACGATTGTTTTAATTAATTTGCCAACTTGCAACTCGTAAATTCATTAACTATTTAAACAGCACAAACATACGATTTGCTTCGTCCTGAATGTTTATGTCTCAACCTCATAGTTACAATAAATCATATTCTAATGCTTATGTTATTAAGTTTGTTTCTTTGGATTTTTATTTTCTTATATCAATTGCAAGTACGTAAGCGCGTTCCATTTACATAACTGCAATTTAACATTCGAAACAAATAAAAATAACGGCATCGCATCATCAATAGCGGAGAGCAAACAGAAAGCCATTGCAAAACAGTAGACTTTTGCACTTAAATGTGAATCCGACATGACTCACATACATAAACTTTTAACACAATTGCAACACATTCCAATGCAAAATATTTGCATTCCATCGTTCTAATAATAAAGACATTTATCAATAACTTCCAACTAAAAAATTAGGGAAATCCTCAGAAGTTATGTCAGCTTCTTATCGCTGCTGTACGAAATATTGCAGTAGTTAGGCGTCAGGCTAACTTACTCATAGTAAGCCAGCTTCGCAGAGGCACGTTTGGAGCAGAATCAAGTCGAAGAAACTAACGGTATCTCATTTGACATTGAGTCGGAAAGTATGTCGAATAGTTTGGATTCCATGACAACGTTTGTAAAGCGCACAACATTTTAGAGTGCTACATTTTGAATCGTATTTTCAAAATTATGTATAAACGCATGTAGGTAAGCTTAATTTAAAATATGAAATTAAAATATTTTCCCGGTGAACGACATATTGCAGCATCTTCTTCTGAAGCATTATCATGACGGAGGTAAAGTGGCAAGATGAAGTTTGATGTCCGGTTGACCGGGAAGAATACGAATCGAGGCCATCGCAAAGTGAGCAAGCAGGCAACAGGTTATATCTTCTCGGCCGTAATATTTACGTGTGTTACAAATATGCGTTATGTACGCGACCGCAAAGTAGATGAAATGTTTATTAATTGTAGAAACTCGAACGCATATTGATCAAATTATGTGCTCATCGATTGTCTTCGAAACTTTTGAGGAAGCATAAATTTTATCGAGATGATTTCACGAGTATATTATGCATGAAGCAGTAATTTGCAGGCATATTTAGCCATAAATCTAGTCTTTGCCTATTGTTATAGAAGATTGCAAACAAAGTAAGCAAAGTTAATAATAAACGTTTTCCAGAAATCTCAAGCTAGCGTTCAAGAATATTGCGACATGTACTAGCTAGCGCGCTCCGCAAACGCGCAATCATTCTGCACGCAATAATCTTTATACGATAATAACGCTCTACTGGTTGTTCCAAACCCAAGTTTCATCGACATATTAGTTTATTAATCGGCTAATTGATATGTCCAGTAGAGAAAGATATGAATTGCACATCATATGGATTGATCTTCAGAACAAAACTCGACTTTAACGAAACGAGAGTTGGGTACAAGTCATGAAGTTCATAGTTTAAGTGAGGTGAAGCCTCGGTAGCGTTCTTTGGTTGAGTGAAACTAGTAAAGAGAATGGAGCTGAATGGAATTGAATGGACGAAACAACCGCGTGAGCAAATCGCGGGCTCTTTAACTGTTAATCTGTGTGAACCAGCGGCATACTCGAATCACATGTATCATTCATATGTTTGTATTCACATCGATATACCCGTGCGTCTGTTGCTTAACCACCACTTATTATTACATATATGACACTAACGTCAAGCTAATTGAGAAATTAAATACCTTTTTCATAAAGACGATTTCGCCTACCACCGATCGTAAAAGCCTAAGGGCGCTGGTTAGAGAAGTTATTATTGATTTTGTTAGATGCTTTTGTTATTGGTACAGAACATGTACGAACCGAATTGCAATCGAAAACAATTTTCACTTTATCAACATATGTACATACATACATGGTGGTCTAAAATTGAATCATATATTTGAAGATTCAAACGGATGCATTCGCGGAATTCGATGACGAAATTAGCGAGCGACAATAAACAATAAATGAGTAGACGGCATCGTTGTGCTTTTAATAATCCATCATTGAAATGAATATAAAATTCCAACTATGTACAGACTAACAAAGGACACAATGAATAGCTAACACTCGATTCAATTAAATTGTGTTAGAAAGTATGTAAGTACAATTATGCAGCGATGCGACGTCACTGCATACATTTCTAAATTGCATCTAGTTTTAATAATACTGTACATATTTAATTTTATAATAATTGCCAAAGGTGGAAATAACTACAATTGTTGCTAAATTGGTAGACCATGGAAGAACAGTCCGTTTGCAAAAAGGAATAAAAAGGAGAGTAAAGTGAACTTGATTAAACTACATATATCTAGAAATTTGCACATTCGTGATTTTCCAAATTGGAACAGAATTTGCCCCCTAACTTTTTTAGTGAAGCAAACAGAAAATTTCGCTTAAAAGGCATGCCACCGAAACGAATGAATCTGCACTCACTAACTACTAAAACTAATAATGCCAGAAAGCCGGCAGAGCTATTGTACATAGATAGCCTCCAAGCCTACTGATGTGTATATACATGCCATATCTATTTCAATATATTATCCGTGTATGAGTAAGTGAGCATGTAGAATTCCTTGTATATTAAGAGTACGTATTGAAATATTGTAGAAATGCGAGCGGAATGGCGAAGAATGGGTCGTTGCCCCACAACAATATTTTTCAAATTTAGCAACACTTGCAAATATTTTATTTGCGACTGGATGCCTTTGGTGTTCCGGACCTTAGGGCCTTACTCTTCTGCTTCGAAAATTGAAATTCTTGTTTCTAATCTATCGATAAATGCGTTTTTCTGATATAGCACTAACAACAACCACTGCAAACACGAAGCTGATTCGATGATGCAATTAATAAAATTGATGTAGTTAATGCGCCATCATACAGAGAGGCAGACGTAGGACACGAAGTTGAACGCTCTGAATTTCATTCAATCTGGCGTTGTGGTCGTCTTCTCGCGCCTGCCGCCACCGCAGTAATTCCACACATGTATTCACTTAATATGTACAATTATATGCACTCAACGATAAATCGTCAACAGTCGAAGCTCAAATCAAGTACAGGGCAACTACAGTTATTTTCTTATTTTCCCTAATACCAAGTGATAATAAAATTATTAATTTTTCAAGTGACCATGAATTTGACTGCTTTAAGTGATACCAAATTATTCTACTCAATTACAGAAACTTTCGAATATTTAATTAAATTTACTGCTAGTTTTGACTTACGTTGATTTAATCCATTCAATAATTAAATACGAACAATATTATTAACAACACACCCACAATATCTCTTCCCGTCTATCTTTCAGATGACAATAGACAAACACATCTATGGTAGGTAGCAGTGATAACGATAACAATAATATGTAGCAGGTATTATTGGTCCGGTTACAGCACTTTTTGAAACATGATCCGCAGCGAGAAATATAAACATTAAATATAAACAAAGCGTAAATGCCGAGATGACGCGGCGAACTGACTGGGTGCAGCGCACTAAACTTAAGCTCATATTCGACGAATCTCTGCGCACGCGCGAATCGCTTAAGCGGCGCATACCAGAGCGCTGTGTCGACTTAGCAACGCAAGAAACTGAAGGCGCATGCGACTCGAAGTATTGCGGTATGTCCAAAACTTTTGGGAAGCACAGCAAAGCTCATGAAGACTAACTCAAACAGGTGCGCTCGTGAATTTAGTAACCGCCCATGCACACACAAAATCGAGCAAATGAACGAAGTTCTTCGCTCAGGTATGTCCAGAATTTGATGATATGTTTGCTTACTAATGTTTTACGTTTGCATCAACTTCTTGGAACGGATATTCCAAGTTGCAGTTATGTACATATATATTTTCCTGCAGCTATTTCGTGTATACTACAGAAGGATAACAAATTTTGCGGGTGCTGGGAAAGCAATTTCCGATATTTAATAAATAGCTAACGGGAGCCAAAAAAAGGTTGACTTTAATTAACATCTTCAAAGACGACAAAATGTCCAGAAGTTGCCCAGGAAAAATTTCAGTAAACATTGACACCGACAGAAAAGAAAACGTGACGAATTGATAAATCACGAACGAATCAATAAAATTGCGTTTTCTCTTATTATGCTTATTGTAAGTAGCAAGCAAAAGCAATTATTCCATCAGAATCCTAGGAAATAACACGAATTTCTCTTCCATCGAATTATTTTAGACATGATATTGTGCACGAATAAAAATATTCGGAACTATGCTAAACTTTGCTTGATTAGGAGTTTTCAAAATTTGGCATAGAATCAATCAACCGTACAAAGGAAAGACATTTAGACACGTTTTTGCACAGAGCTACTAAAAGAAAAGTTCGCTAGCTAGTTGCAGTGCATAGCGATGCATAAACGATCTCGCCTATAGTTGTGCCGATTTCCTGCTTTCACTTTTTGCAATATTTCACCACTATGTAACATTATCTGACTTCAGAACACTTTTCTTTTAAAGCATTTTTCCTAATATTAATAATTAATAAGAAATTTGTTGGTATACGAAACAATTAATTACTTGATGCTGGCAACGTTACCATTTATTATAATCGCTGTTTTCGTGACGTGGACACCTGTCGGTCACACAATTCAATTGAAAACGGCGCCATCCGAAATTCATTAAAATGTTATCAACATCCGGCTGTATTACATTATTATTTAATATTAATGTATACTTAATAACAAAGTTTTTGCCATTCCAATAAATTGAAATATGATCGAGGTAATATTCCGAGAAATACGATAGCTTAGAATGTAGTAGTAATGAGTGCAATTCTCAGTTCTGCCGAAATGCAAATGATACCAACATTATAAACAATAATCGTAGTAACCACCTTCCAGAACTGATTGTAACTGCTACTTATCTTTATTTAAACTTATTTGATTTGTTATTGAAATTGTATACGAGACATGTTTTGTTATGTTGCTATGTTGTTTATTTATGAACATGGAAAGCCCCGTTTCAGGGACATTTAATGAATCATCGTATAATATGTAAATTATAACATATCAAAATTAAGAAATTATATCTAAGGAGAAAGTATTGATAGAAGGTGATAATTTATTTGACTTCACTCACCCCGTAATACCTCTAAATTATCTCCCATCTGAAATCGTATGGTGACTCCAGGATTAACGTGAAATAAAACGACATATTCATTCCCATTGGGAAGCGGTTGACTTGTACCAGCAGTGCATCCGATGCCACCACAACCGCCACCAAACTGAGGCGCTTGGGGTTCGAATCCAGGAGCAAAATAAAATCGGGCTGGCTGTGCACCGCCCGACAACTGCTCAGTGTCAGTGGCCACCGTTTGAATTGGTTGCGGAAAGGTGCAATGATGGTGATGGGACGAATGGTGATAATGGTGGGCGCCGTTGTGATGGTGGCGAGTTTTTCGCGGCCCACCAGGGCCGTGGCCATTGTGAGAAAACTGTGGTCCATGGGGCGCCTGTATTGAGGACGTCCCCGTGGTGGTCGAAGTTTGTGGGTCGGCCATACCCGGAGGATCGTCTTTAACCTTCACCATTCGTAAACCCCAATTTAGCTTCTTTAACTGTCTGCAAGTAGACAACGTTTAAGAAAAGCATCGGCGACATAAAGTTTAAAGGAAATTCGTGAACCAAATAAAGGCCATGCCATGACCGAAGATATAATGTAAACTACAAGCAAATTCTCCATATTCACTTGCTATTAGAGCTAGAATTATCCAGTATCGATTTAATATATAATGTAATCACTAATCTATTAGTAAGATTATGAAATTAATTACAAAAAAAATTGGCTGCAACTGCAGATGAATAGATATTTGTGAAACCAGAAAATTGAAAAATAATTACCGTTCATTAAAACATATGGCACACTGAGTTCACTACAATTATGATTCGATTGGGAAACGATCCTCACTGTTTTATGTCATTATATATGAATTTGCACACTTTTCAATGCACTTATTATTACATACTCTATTTGGAGAATCACGCTAGCCAAAACTTCAAATACTTTGCTTCAAAAATAGTTGTAGACATTAGCAAACTCGGGTACGCTAAAGTAGTTTCACCTAGTCAATGGCACGCCGCCCCCGCATACGTTAGGGTTTCATTCAACTTCCCGGCGTTTTCACTACTGCCCCTAATGTACATTTTTCGGTTAGTACAATTTAGAGTTTCGTTCTAAATTGAATCAAGAGCCGAGTTTATTATCTGTGCGAAATATTTATCTAGTCTAGTGTCACAATACTCGGTATTAATCATTAAACCATCAAGGATATATTTACTAAATATGCAAAAGAGTATCATGACATTCCAGTGAAAATGTTCCATATGGTCAAATTAAACACATCTCCCTATTACAGTACTCCAATCGATGATAACACTTCCCTAATAAATATTTCTTTTGGTACTTAGAATCAACAATGAAAATGTTAAAGTAATGTTGAAACTAACAAAAAATAACAAGATGTTGTATATACCTGCCGTCCTAGAAATGCAATGCCGCCTCCTTCAGCTATTGCACCACGGAACTGCACCAATAACAATATTTCATAGAATTCTGACCTAATTACATATTAGGTAATGCAATCTTTCAACGATTTTATTTAAATGTTCCACAATTAAACAAAACTTTAAGACATGCACTACACAGCACAGGTTGCATTTACTTCATTCCTGCAACGTCAAATGTTTATGTACAAGGTGAACCTCAAACGATACTTTTCACGACACTGCTGAACTTTTTAGCATATGTTTTGCTGGTCACCGTCGACATTTGATAAATTTACGCCCTCGCCCTCATACCGCACACGATACGACTACTTGGGCTTAGTAAACATACACGCGAATATATAAGACGACTGTAGAATGGCGCTAGGAACAGACCCGCGTTTGATTGAAACAAGTGTAATTTGTTTGCGCGCGCATACATAGGGTGCGCAAGATATAAATTTTTGTATTTAAATCCAAAATCAGGGTCTATGTTTGTGCATGGTTTGAAACCATCTTTATATATATTAATAAATTATTGTTTTATCTACTGAATTAACTACATATTTAAACAGGCTTACCTACTGTCGCCATAATGTTGCACTTTATTGATTTCTATGCGCACCAATCTACTACCGTGATTAGTTTCATTAAAAGATAGGCAACCCAATCTCGATATATTTGAAAATGGATAGGAGCCCTTTAGAAAGATATTTGAATACAATTTATATGCGTTTTAGAACTGCCGATAGTTTAAGTACGGTAATTAAACGTATGTTATCTGAACATATATATGTAAATCACATGGAAATTAATTTTTTACTATGTAGCCAAACATCATCCCTAATTTTAAAGTACTTATCTTTAAATTAAAATATCTTTAGTTATCATTAAAAGAAAGTAATATTAGTCTGAAGTGTTATTATAATTTCTCAATCTTGACCCTAAAATGAAGCCCTATTAAGATACGCGATTGATAAACATTAATTAAATTCGCTAGTTTCTATATTAGGATTTATAATTAACGTATTGAACATTTAAACATAATGAATACTCATCATAAATTTGTACATAAAGAGTTGGTGCAAGACGTGAAAAACCGAGAAAGTATGTCTTTGTCTAATAATTACGTCGTCAACTCAGACAATTTAAAATTACCATTGAGTGTGTGGTATCAGTGCATCTGCATTTTATACATATACATATTTATAATAATACAGGCAATGTTAATATATGGATACACATATCACAAAAAGATTACAATTTTATGTTATTTTATGATTATGTAACATAGATGTATGTCTTAAAGATTAATGTGTTTCAACATGTGAACAAACATATTAACATCAATAATTTAGTATTAAAAAGCTCGCAAACAAATATTTTTAATATTATTTTTTCAATTTACTTCTTAAACAGACGTACAATATGTTAGCATTATACAAAAGACTGAACAAGTAATAATACATTATTTTGCGTTAAAGTTGCAAATATTAATATAATAGTGAAGAACGTCCATGTATTCTAATCTGTTACTACTATTACGAATACGTAAATTACAAGTTTACTGAAATGAATGAATTATACATACAATATTGCTAATTAATTTTAAAGGGTTTGCACAAATCTTTGTGTCGTTCATACTTTCGTGGTATTCATTCTTGATCGATTATTTCTCTTTGGCACACAGAATGTGCTAAATTAATCCTAAAACTGATAAAATAAACAAATATAATAGTTGTGTAACAAATAATATTTACAAAGATCATTGTTTATAGCCTAGAATATGCACATTAGAATATCTAATAAAATAATGTAATTATAGTAGTAATGGGTATGTGAATCACAGTATTATGTTAACATATTTAGTGAACATCAACAAGAATTAACATAACTTTAAACTAAAACAGAATCAAGTAATTCTAAGCGTAAATGTGCATGACTATCAATACTTACGATAGTCAAGATAATTTAAAATTTAGACCAATAAAAAATTTGCATAGTACTAGCAAATTGTTCATAAAGAAAGTTTGGAACGAGCCAAATAATATGATATATATATACATAGATGAACTTGTATGTATATATATATATTAAGAATATAACAATGCGATTCACGACTATTAAAAAAATAACATATATGTACACTTAAGAATATTACAACTATGTATAACTTTGTGTCAATAAGGAATTAAAATTATTCGACTAGAATCTAGTGTGTCATTTTTATTATTGCAATTAACAAAAATTGCAAATCGTCATAGCTAGTTTCCAATGGTAGACGAATCTTCATTTGTAAAACTAATACAATATTCATAAAGCCTCTCTACAATTTAACCACTGGTACATATATGGAATAAGTTTGCCCCTTTCTTACGTTTGGTACATTTTGGAGAATACCAAATATATCGAAAACTTTTAGCTATGAAAATCTTTTTACATTTAAATTATGTATATAAATTATGGATATATATATATATATATATATATATATATAATTCACAACTAATATGCAACTAAACGAGTGTAACAATGCATTGTGTTGTCGATGATGCTCATAGGCTCGTTGTTTGTGCTGAAATAAGATCACAACAATATTACATATCAGTGGCAAAACCATACACCTCTAGCACTCGAATCTCAAAATCTCCTCTTTCGCACAGAGGTGGGTTGTTAAAAGTTTGACAACGATCAGATTTTCCATATCGAATGTTCTCGTCCATCCAGATCGCTTGACCCTCGCTGCAGTTAAATTTGCATTAAATCGTTATTTAAAAAAAAAAACACTAAAATTTGTAGAAAATTACCCTCCGCCAATAGTTATCATCTTCGAGTCAGCAGCCATAAAAAGTTCAGCAGCATGGCCCAGAGTATTTTCGCCTTCCATACCAACCCAAGGGTACTTCGCGCGTTCAGGATATAGCGAAAACAGAAACGTCTCGCCAGTACCAAAATATGCCTGACGATTACCTCGGTCGTCCTTGAGGTTCCTCTCGCCCCACTTGGAAGAGCAATATGCTCCGAATACCTACAATTGACGTTTAAATTTATATTAGGCGAATTATAAGGAAGCATTTCACATCTAATCTAATATAGAATGGAATCTGAGCAATTTACAGAAGAATACTTAGTCTCACTTCATTGTTAATAGTTTTAATCATGAGCAGCGTTGGTTCGTGTTGTTCCACGCGAACGTAGAAAGTCGTCAGGGAGCATCCGTGCTCCTCGGTGGTGTAGAGCAGAATCGGCTGATACATGGCAATCCTGGGCGGCAACCACGACCAGAGAGCGAAAAGCTGAGGGGAAAACATGCACCCATGAGTTTTGTTATGGGTAACGCGACGACAGACAAATCAGACAAGACAATACGTGCCAACAAACAACGCAATGATAGAAAGCATTCGGTCATCTTCAGCTAAATCAAAAATACAACAATCAACCAGTTCTAATTAGGATACATGCAACTACGAATTTAGTCGATTTAAACCTATAATTAACGTTACAGGAGGTTAGCTTCTTAAGTAATCATAAATAAATTAGTAGTAGTAATGATGTGGTTTATGTGATTTTGCATGATTTTAGATTGGTATGGAGTAAGTACAAGCAAAGCAGGTCTTGTGTGGTACAACATGACATTGCTGTATTGGCCTGGGGCAATTCCACAAACCAATTTTCGTATTTTCCATTTTATTGCTTAGCGAATAGGTATGATATTCATTTGCAGGCTGCACAAGCATTGAATTTGCATCACGTGACGCAAATATTCCAGCGCAAGACAATGAGCCAGAATAGAAATATGAAAAGATAAGGCGACAATAATATGACGTCACTTAATGAAAACAAGTATATCTATAAGCCAAGGATTTGTAGGTATTATCTTGATTGTGCTAAAAGTATTTACAAAGAAACAGCATTTTCTAAACAATTTTTCACTATACAGAGAAGCAACTTTTGTAAGAATTTGAAATAAAATATCATCTAAATTGGAGCATCTTAAGGTACAAGCCAAAGCATGTGGTGTCGTAGAAAATACTGCAACGTCACATTAAGTAACTTACGTCCTGAGAGTCTAATATTTGTGAACGTAAATTTTGAACAGGATAAACACCGACAGCAACAGTGCGAGGTCCAGGCGTATGTTCACCCTGTTCGATTTGTTAAAAGTTTTCGACATCATCGTAGGAAATGTCCCATTTTAGTAAAAGCAGCATATGGACAAGAAATGAAATCATTATTGTTAAGATTCTGAACTAGAGAGAAAGAAAGTTGAAATGCTCTTATCTGCGGGTCTAAACAGGATATGAGATAAAAATGAATGACTGACTGAAAATACATATTCTGCAAAAGCAAAATTATTTATTTCAAGAGCGGCCGGAGTTGCGTTGAAGTAGGCAGATTCAATGTTAGCCTCCGAAAATACACACTCCCAACAAAAACAACACGCTCTGCCAACCCATTTTCATCTCAGCTGTCGAGAAGAGCGACGATCGCAAAATTGCAAACAAACACATGACGTTTTTAATGCATAAACAAACAAGTTACACAAATTGCTAAACTCTGTGATCATGAATTGTATAATTAGGGTAATGAAGTTTATAATTAGAAAAGCGAGCGTCGATTGGTATGAATTGATAACATTGCACAGGAGTGATTTAATAAATGCATTGTATATCGAAACCAATACAATACCATTTCATTGTACATCTCTTCGGACTCCTTCTGTAAATTTAAATAAGTTTTGTTGCTCAGGGAACAATCTGTACAAATTTAGTTGATCATTTTCTACATAGCATTTCCCCGCAATTTGATTTAAGAAAATTGACCACCAAGAAAATATTAACGCCCAAAGACAACAAAGAAACTATAGAATTCAGAAAGAAATGCAGAAAATTATTATAACAGGTACTATGTACTACCTTTTCTTCAATCACTACAACTATAATAATAAATGTAAAATTAAATTAATTTAGACAAAAGTAACATTTCCCGACAACCACCTAAGAAATTCATACAATTCATAATCTGCACAAATCGCATAAGCTCTTTGCAATCCACTTAGTTATCATTACGTTGCGACAATCAGCTTTGTTTGTCATCACTCTGAGATTGTTATACAAATTTAAGAAATTTGTGGTCGTCGGAAAAACACTACAAACGCATATTCATCAAAATTATTTAATTTTTCTGAAACCCATTTCCCGAAAGTATATATTTACATGTAATTTAATAAAACCTTCAAAGGATGCAATGGGCGACACAACTTTTGGGAATTTTAAAATTATTAACTAACAAATAATGTTACATAGTTCTTACCTCGCGAATGGTAAGCGTATGGGATACCATTTGAATGTTGTTCTGACTCTGGCTGTTGGGTAAATTTTCGCTAGACCTAGACCTCACCATGGGCCCGGATCTTATCACAGTCTTGCTCTGCAGAATCATCTCAGTCCTTATAAACACTCGAGATATGTACGAAGAGCTCAGACCTCGAATGCCAAACGCCACTTTCAATAACTAATTTAACAAAGAATTCAAATATGTACTGCTTTGAATCAAAGATTCATATGTGGGAAGCGACGTACTTTACTCGGCGGTATCGACAGCTCCTTAAGGAACTTACTGAGTGCAGCATCTACGCCATTTTTCTGAATATCGGAGGAACATTCGGCACCAGACGAAGAAGATGATTGTTTGTGGAACAGGATTAGGATGGCCATTGCCACTCTATATAATACCTGCAAACAACATTACATGTTCGGTTTAGGCAAAACACATATCGCCAAATCAGCAAACGGGAAAAATTCCGTTGGCAGCTGATGGCAGGTCGGTGTTTGCCACTGCCAAGATAACGCAAAAATAACTCAAAATGTTGTATTTATAGTGCCAAATATCACAAGATGTTGTAACTTGCACACTGTTCGAGTAGTGGCTTTTCTACAATTACGTTAATACAATAGAATAGACGATCATGTTATTACTTAAACAAGCAGCATAATTGGTGTTATGCAATGCTGGATCGCATTGAAGCGAAATTTATGCCTGTGAAAAATTCATTTCGTACCTTAATACCTTCGTGGAAAAAACAGTCCATGACGCGAACCAAATGAGAGAACGGAAGACATTCCAGGACCCACCAGATCCAGTCCATGTAAATCCGTTCCACCGGCGCACTGAGACATTGTCTCTGAAGATGTACGGCGGCTGTCTTCTGGAACAACATCATTCGTTATTTATTGCGAGCAACCAATCCTCGCTTACGTGCAAACGTGAACGTGATCGTAATCATGTAATGAAGCCGTTAATCGCTCTTGGAAGACGGTTGGAACCGAATGCCTGCTTCTCCGTACCGTCTTAGATCATAGATTTTTCTCTATGAGAAGTTAGCAAGTGCAACGTAGTCGGAATTGCTGGTAATTTATGCGGATTAAAAAAAAATCGACCGACCTTCAGCAACATTTATTATACATATTTAACTGAGCGCTGCCACTTTGCTTGCAGCCTCTCACGACATACAAACACAACTTGTACAATAATTTGTTCACAATTTCGTTGCTATTGCCCAATTTAGAACTCGCTCGATAATGATTCGTTTATGTTGCGAAATATTTTGTCCCCACTCATCGATGACTACCTGTCGTCCCAAGATTTCCAATGTTAATAATTAAAATCATTTGGCAAGCGATGATAAAGTGATGACCTTTACTAGATTATACCCAACTCTATGCGAGATGATAATTATGATAAAGCATCTAAGTGTGTAGTGCCATAGCAATGCAACATTGTTATACAGAAGGTTTGTACATTAAGTTAAATTATAAATTACGTTCGTTCTGAGATGGACGGAAATCAAAAGAACTTTATGGAAATGCTCATTTAAGGCATGCCCACAATTTGAAATTATTTATTTAAACTTAATAAAAATGCGACTTCTCAATAAAAATAGTGATAAGTATTAACAACACTCCGTACCTCTCCAAGGCAATCGACAATAACAACAGGCGGTCTACCAATAACAGTAGACATTTTTATGTGCGTGCAACATAAGTCCATTCACCCTGTTGTGGCTAATCATTTATGCAAATCTCATATATTCTTTGTTCATTTATACAAAGGGGTTGCTGCTTCGAAGCTTTAAAGTTAATTTAAAAGTTAACCAACGCTAGATCAATTTTTATCATTAACAAATTATGCTCATATGTTATGTATAAAGTTTTGTTATATAATTGAAGAGCATAGAGTGAATAGAAAAATTCCGGCACGTACTTGAACAAACGTAATTGATATCCAACAAGATACAACACGTAACGCAATATTACAGTAATCACGATGCGGATTAGATAATTCCCGGCCCCTTACTTACTATCTGACTCCAAATATCAAAGCTATGTTATTGCGTAATCAGTGCACTATTAGTAGATAAACTATCATCTGCTGTGCACATCTTTTACAAAGTTTAGGATAAATAAGAACTACTTGGTCAAATGAATCA
Source organism: Falagria sp. GC000072 (assembly GCA_030556245.1). Lineage (NCBI taxonomy): Eukaryota > Metazoa > Arthropoda > Insecta > Coleoptera > Staphylinidae > Falagria > Falagria sp. GC000072. The sequence goes on along the minus strand of JASKGN010022311.1, from coordinate 19,914 downwards.
CTTACCACGTGTTTCTTACATATTTGCATAACAGTCTTCCATGTCACTTCGTATAACGATTTTGTTTGAGTGATGAACTTTTTCTTCTTCGATGAGACTAAACTAGTTATGCAATTGTAACATTCTACTTCTGTAACAGAACAATTCATATTTTACATATTATACATGTGCTTTTGTTATCCATAAAAGCGGAATACACCTGAAGGTGCAAAAGTTGTCAGTTATGCGACAAAGCAATTTGGGATGCGCAAACCACAGACATACATGAATGTTGCGTAATACGAAACATGCCCTGTGAAGTAAGAGAGAATGAAGGAAGAGAAAGAACGAATATAACATTTCAATCCGAAAAATTAAGAATTTCATGCAATTTTCCACCAACAAACAACACTTTAATATGTTCAACTTTTATACAAACAACTAAAAAACAGTATAAGGAATAGTATTTTTGGAGAAGAATCATATCCAAGCTACTTTAAAAGTTTACATTAATAATTTGGCAACGAGCCACGACGAATGCAGTAGCAGAATATTGCTCGTACAACATCCAATTCCTAAATTTTCTTCTCAATAACACTATACAAAAATTTCATAAAGCAACATGATGTTACGATAAAATTTAAATCCAGTTCACAATTTCAATTAATATTGAAATAATAATTTACAGAAACATGTAGTATTCGCAATGTCAATTGATATATTTCTATTTATTATTCCTGATCCATGTATAGACTTGCCCAATTATCATCAGCATGATTATTTATGTGACTTATAGCGAAATTCAAGTGACAAAATTCGCACCGTAATCTTTAAAGAAGACAAATTTTATTTTATCACAAACTATTTATGTAGTAAATAGGAATTGTAATACAATACACAATAATATAAGATAGAAACCTGATATCTTCGTACAGATTATTGGTGGCAATGTGAGACTTGTTATCACCAAACAATCTCATTATAAAATGTTAGTATAGGTGATTATGGATTGTTATGGATATGATTGTCACACAAATAAACAAATTATTTGAAAACAGGTACTTTGATAAGACATCTTTTCGTAAGTGATCAAATTTCTGCAATATCAAAAAAATTGTACCTTAAAACTTGCAAACTACTAACCATCTATGAAAAATAGAAGAACATGCGTAACAACGTTGATAGGTACGAAATGAATACGAATTCGAGTGTAACCAAGCACATGCATGTTACAGAATTATCAAGATGTTTGCGGCGAAGATAATTACAGAATGAAGATTTGACTGTCTAAATTATGTGATGGTGTTTGCAAAATAATACCCACAACAAAATAACTAATCATGTCAAACATTGGTAATTTGCTGTTCCCAACCATAATTATTCAGTGTTTGGTATAATAAAGTTTAAAAAAATACAACAAATGAAGAGACATAAATATCAGCAACCTACTAATTTGATTTAGTAACTCACCACTCATATAATGCAGAAGAAGTGCACAAATTGGATAAATTGTAGGACTGTAAACAATATCCGGACATGCAAACCCCAACACAGATACAACCCGATCAGCAATGCTAGAACCCTTCTGCGTCAAATGGTAATTGTGGCAATGTCCCGGTTCTACGAACGGTGGCAAGCTGATCGGGCGATCCGGAAGATCGGTAGAACCGAACACCTGAGTCACCATATCCCAGTAGAAGCAATCTTCAAGATCACCTAATCCGTTGGCGCTGTTGTGATGCTGTCCACAAAGAAGTGGCCACAATTCCTTGCGCACATTACTGTCCGATGGCCAATTGTTTGTCCTCAAGAGTTGTTTTACGTCCGTTTTTTTACCAGCATTAAGCAATGCTCGAACGTCTGCCACCGTGCGCAGCGGTTTCGAGGGTGGCGAGTTTGGGGTCGCAAGGGACGGTATTCGCGGCACGTCCACGAACACCGAGTATCCAGCATGCGTGACGTCGGATGTATCGTGCTCGAACACCGAGGGCATCGTGGGCATTCGGAGGAGTGGTGCTCCTGTCCACGAGGCCGCTTATGTCAAATCTTGAAACATTGTTACACCTAGAGGAAGAATAAATACCGCAACGTATAAATCCCAGAGAATTAATTTATAATCGATGGGTTAACTTTGGAGTGTCATTAAAAAGTCAGTCAAACTGTCACAAGAGTGATAAAGGAATGCAGGTAAAAGGGTAACAAGAATTGTAAATACATTACGTACGAGGTGGAAAACACTCAACAATGATGATTTGCCGGAAATACGATGAATGTGGACTGATGCATTTGCACGGTTCTGCTGTCGACACAGTAAAAAAATCTCACAGGGATCGCCGCCGTCGCCGTCGACGGGAACGACGCATTCACAATATTAATATAATGAAAGCAACCGTAATCCAAGAATCACAACCACTGCTCGCACTTAGTTTCGACTCACAAATCCCGAACAGTTAATCCGTTTACAGAGATCACGAATTACTTCTCATCGCACAACAAATAAAAATTCGCTGACTTAGTATTCGTTGTTGTTGATGAACTTGGATTGAGTTTCCTTTGATATGGTAGCGTTGATGTTGTAGTGGTAAATCTGGAGGAATTCATGCGTATGCTGTTGGTACCAGTGTGACGAGTGTGACTATATCAGAAACACGACGATCGACCCCGCTAGACTAAATTCGATTGCGTGAACATTGTGAACAATTGTGAACAATCGCAGCGCATGCATAAAAAAAGACAGCGCACAACATCAGCGCATGCGTTTCAAATGCCAAATTACAAATTTTTATTCTGCATAGTTTGCGGTTTGCATATTCAAAATATTTTATCTTAGTTGTTACATGGAAATCTTACTAATTTGCTATTACTGAATCTTTTTTATCCGTATTTTATTTTACAAATCATGACAGGGCAAATATTTCCTCCCTTATAAATTTGCTTTAAGTTTGATTAATTATAGTTTATAGATAAAAAATTCCATGCAAGAATATATGCAACTAGTTATTTGGGAAGTACATATTTCTTCATTACCAAGATAGTAGCTTTAGTAAAATTAACAGAAGTGCAATGACTATATGCAACCATCATTGCGGCAATCTAGTTATAAGTAGTAGTACGTTCTTTCATAGGGCGGGTCCAGACAAGTTACATATATGTATTATGTTTAGATTACTTTTGAGATTACCTGGATTATAGGCAACTTTATAAATACTTATAACTTTTAAATTTCTGTTCTCATAAATTTCTTAGGAATTTCTGAAATAAACGAAAATGTCTGTATATTTAATATTTATCATTATTAAAAGCATAATGACATTATTCATTTGAAATGTCAAATTAAATAGTAGCAACGCAAACGGTCTTTAAAAACTAGGGTACTGCCAGAAAATGGACGATTCTGATTTTACGGATGGTAATGAATTAAGAAAAGATGATTCTAATCGTAGCATCTACAATTTGATCTACGATAACACTGACGACGACGATGACAATAACCAATCGCTTTCCAGCTTCGATTACCTCCGAGAAGACGAAGTGCCATTGCCTCAAATTGAAGATTCAGACAGTTCGCAATGGTCCCGTTTTGGACAATGTTGTGACTGCGTCGACACATGTTTGCGAAAACGGAAACGCATGCCGACGTTCAAATGTGGCTGGAGTAAGCCACCCTTTCACTTTTCAATTCCTGTATTGAACGATTCTCTCTTGCAGCACGCCAATTTGTCTATTATTTTATTCTGAATGTGATGATCTTTACCTTCTTTGCTTTTATCATGTATATGACGCAAGTCAATTATTTCCAATCGCCACAATCGCCACCTTTCAAACAACTAAAGTTTAAAACTGATCAATACCCTGGTAAGCATCCAAAAGAGTAACAATTTAAACTGTTTAATTTAATAGGGATATTTTGTAAGGTTTAGCGCTGGTGCCCTCCTCCTTGAATCTTCAACATACCCCAGAATCTGTAATATGGTACACCATGAAGGGCAAAGACTCTCCCACGAATCGAAGGGCCGAGACATATATCACGGGAATCAAAAAGTTATTGCATAGTGAGTGTTTCGATTATTCAAATGTGCTTAAATTAGATGTTAATAGATGTAAATCTGTATAGAGCATCGAAGAACCTGTTTAACTTCAAGACAATGTTCTTTGGACACAGAGCAATGGGGTCCATGCAAGAATCCACCATTTGGCTACGAAGACAAAAAGCCTTGTATCCTTCTCAAATTAAACAGAGTAGGTTTTAAGTTTCAAGTGCTATATTGCATTTTGTAATTATTTCGAAAGTGTGTGTTTCATTTTCTTTCATTTTCTAGTTAACACTTTGGGAACCTGAGGAATACCAACATGAACGAAACATCCCCGAAGATCTACCACCAGAGTTAAAAGAAATCGTTGACGTTGCTAGCCCGGTAAGTCTGCCTTGTTGTAAAGAATTTTTAAAGGTCAATAAATTATAGAGTGTATGGGTCCATTGCAAAGGAGCAACTAAGTACGATCAAATGAAGATGGGAAAAATTAAATATTTTCCGGGACCGTTTTTTAACTCAACGTATTTTCCAATCGGAGATTACGAGAACAACAATCCTTTAATTGCTATGCAATTAAGTGAATTACAAGGTAAGAGATTTGTGCCGCAATTATTTAGGAACTAGTTGACAAATTCGTTTTACAGCTGGATATATGGTAAAGTTACAGTGCGGTTTATATGCAAAAAATTTACACAAACATGATGCCATTTACACGTACGTTTATATCAAATTATAGTTACATATTTTATTTTTATCTTTACATTTTTATGCATTTACAATCATAAACGAGATTATACTTCTTTATTATTGTCATTGTTATTTATTATTTATTAAAATGTGTATCGGCCTACTGCAACTAAAATTGCAATAGTCAATGTGACACTATCTGTCACAACTAAGGAAATAACTTGTCAAAAATGGGACAACGTAAAAGAAAAACGAACAAGAAAGAGTCGGTAGACGAAGATCCTAGTGCCAGCAAATCACCTGAACAGGATAACCAATCCAATTCTAATTCGTCTACTGAAGAGAACGAAAAAGAAAGCCTGAAGGATAACAAAAATAACTCTGCGCACCAGAGCAAAACTGCGACGTTCGATGACAAAATAGAAGACTTTAAGGATGACACAAGTGAAGAGAAGGTCATCAATTCAAATTTACAACAAGCACATAAATTGCCCCCATCGGCATACACGAATCTAGAGAATGAAGATGCCATCGCTGACCTCGCCGCAGTGTCGTCCACGCATTTAACTAACGAAAGCGGCGAAAATTCCCTGCATGCTTCCGAAGAATTGAAATTTTCCAACACGGCCTTCTCTAAGACGAACAAAACCCGGCAACATGCAAAATGGCAGAAATTCAAGAAATACGTTTATAACAAGGACACCGATGCATATTGCAACAGAAGCATTGGCAGTTGGTGTGCGTTTTATTAATTATATTGTCGATATAAATTATTGGGCTTTTATTTCTTTGCAGGTTCTGTATGCAGCTATTATGCCTTGTTAATGTTATTGTTCCTTGGAATATTTATGATTTTCATTTTAGTGTTCGAATGGAGAGACACAAGGGCGAATGACCCACCTATTATGAAGATAAACGTTATGCAGGATCCTAATCCTGGTAAAAGTTAAAAATATAATTGGGGTACTCATGATTTTGACATTTTGAGTATAGCATGCTATTTATCGTATATGTCGTATTTGAAGTTTGCAACAATCAAAATGCTTTTAGTGTAAACTTCAAATATGAAAAATACGACAAATACGTCGATTTATAGTCGAGATCATGAATACCCCGAAAGTATTTAGTGCTAATATGACATAAATTTTTAAGGATTATCTATCGTACCGAGAGATAACAATAGTGAAATAATTATCTGGTACCAGGACGATATGATGGCATCGTCTTATGTGAATTCAATTACCAACTTTCTTGAACGTAGGTATCCAGTTTTCAGTAGTCCTGAATATTATTTATTATTCGTGTACCTATATATTGAAAAATGCAGGTCAGGAATTATTATGTAATCAGTCCAAACTTTTGAAAGAAGACTGTCATTTTGATATTAAAAGTTTTGGCCCGTGTGCAATTCCTGATTATGGCTACGACACAAATCAACCTTGCATATATTTAAAGCTGAATAATGTAAATATGCAAAAGTTTTTTGAAATTAAAAAAATAAATTGACGTTTTACATTTGTAGCTTCTCTCGTGGATACCAACCGCATTTAAACAGGATTTTGAATTTCCACCGAGCATATCAAATACACTTTTAGAAAAAATTAAGGCAGAACATCAGCGACAGGTAATTGAAGTATTCATTTACATTACGACTGCCATAATTTCGTATTTATTTTTAGTGCGTTTATGTGGAATGTGCTGGAGAAACAAGTCATGACATAATGCATCTGGGAAAAATTAGTTACTACCCTGAACAAGCATTCGACTATAAATATTTCCCAGCCACTGCCGAAATGAAAACAAACCCAGTGATTGCAATTAAATTAGACGAATTCGATGGTGAGTGAAATATCTTTGATTATATTTTTAAACAAATAATAATTAATCAGCTTTTTTTCTATCTCAGTTGGATATATACTTCACATAAGGTGCAGCCTGCTAGCGTCCAACATTAGAAACCAGAGAAATTCAGTTATAAAGTTTGTTGTTTACGTTAAATAACATAAATTGTTACCGCAGTCTTGAAGAATGCAATAATAGTACCAGTAATAATAATAATGGATAGCATCTCGTTCGCAAATTACAGGAAGCTGTTGTTTAAGCAAACGTGTACCAATTTCGTCATACATTAAATTACTGCAAAGTGAGCTAGTAGAATAGGTCTCAACTCTCAATATCTAAGGAGTTTGGCCAAGACTGGTCGTTACTAGGTTACGGGATGCGATTTGTTAAAAATCATCGTATCTAATCTTTAACGCGTGTTTTTATTGTCCATTTTACTACTTTACCAGCGCTTTTCTCCAATCTTCAAATTGTTGCTCACCTACTCATTCATGTATCCAAAATATAATTTCAAATTGTTGTCTTGCAACTAATGTGTGGTCAAGTGATCGAATTATTTAATCGCTAAATGATTAAAATCTACAAAAACTTTAGGTGCGCACTGACCAGGTTTCATAATTGCCGTTTGTTAGTCACATTGAATGACATTATGCGTTGATCAAGGTGGAACTCTTTAACGCAATTACCGTTTTCGGTGTCCATCAAACTCTGACAAAATTTTGCTACATATGCACTTTTTTTCGTGTGAGTTTATTTTACTCTTACATAATTCGTAAAAGAGCAAAGATACGAATTTAGTTTTACCAATATCCACAATGTCATTTATGCAATGTGCATGGTTGATACCTTCAAAATTGAAAATAATGCAACATTGATAATGATTTTGAGACTGCTGACAAGGATGTAGTTAATGAAAGCCAGGGCACAATCATTTAATTTCCGGGAGCGCACTGCGCCTTTGTCTCCTGTACGATTCGAATGTTGTAGAGTTTAGTTGCAATCAGAACGCCAAAGTGTTTGTTGCTTCTTATTACTCTTCTTCTACATAAGAGTGATAAGGTTCACAAGGCATATTAGTGCATCATGCCACAAAACAATAGCACAACCAAGAGGCAAGGGTCTGTCACTCATTCGAATAGACAAGGATCAATTGTGGATAAGCAGGATGATTTGCTACACATGCAAACGTCTTATTACTTTAAGCAGGAAGATATGAAGCTCTCAGATAAACAAAAGCTGCAACGATTTATATGGAATCCAAAAACAAAGCAAGTTTTGGGGAGGACTCCATCAAGTTGGTGTGAGTATATAAACGTTGGTTAAAGTTTCAAACGGAGTTTTGTAGCTATTGTTTTGGTTGCCTATCTCAAACGAGGATTTCACTTGAAATTATAAGATTGGTATACAGTTTATCTAGATGGGATTAAATTTTGTTACCATGTCACAAAATGATTTTAGATTCTAAACAGGTAGTTTGTAAGGGTAACCTTTTCGCATGTGACTATTGTGACTGCATGTGACCATGGAACTGGGCCCGCAAGCCCGTTCGTGCCAAGTTCGTGCATCGAAAGAAGACAACGACGGCAACAATGTGAAAACGAGCCTCGCCTTTCTCGATGCACCTTGCTACTAGAAAACATTAGTAATTGTACGCTTTCCTATATGGACAACGTGCAAACGTAACGCATACAGTTAATATATCATGTAGAAAGTGTAGTTAGTAAATCAAAATCCATTCCGTCCAATTTTTAAAAATATTTTTATACGAATATTGTAATCAATAGTAGTAAATATTGTTAGGTTTTTATATTTGTGCTATACTTATAAGTTATTCATAATGACCGCATCGCCGAAATTCTCAAATAAGGGCGTCTCTTCTTACATATACAATAAAGAGAATGGGACGTATCTTGGAAGAAATGGACAAAGTTGGGGTAAGATATGCTTAATCTGAAGTATTCTAAGTTTTGTTTAATGCAAATTTGTGAATGAGAAATATTCGTCGAGGTTTCATGGGTTCGATTTCAAATCACATCTCCAAAGAAAGCAAATTTTTAACGTTAAATAAAAATATAGATTTGCCCCTTAACCAGGTATTTAATATTTATGTGCTTAAGATTTGCTTCCGTTTCCTTCTGTTATTAATGCTAGGGATATAACATTTATTGATATCTAGGCAACCAAAACGACAAATTGAAATCACGAATTAATTCGAGACTTGAATTATCTATAGACATTATATATATATTTACCACTACGAAAATTCATGGAAACAAATTTAACAAAATTTACTTGCAAAAATTTTTTGTTTATAGCAAAAATCAGTATGTTCTACCTCGTGTTCTATGGAATGTTAGCAGCTCTGGTGGCTATTTGTATGTGGGTATTTTTCCAAACTTTGGACCCGAGAATACCAAAATGGCAAATGGAAGGCTCTATAATTGGTACGAACCCAGGCTTGGGATTTCGCCCGATGCCTACAGATGACAACCCAGAGTCAACTCTAATTTGGTTTGAAGGATCAAATAAAACCAATTACATTAAATGGGTGGATAATCTTATGGAATATTTGGATAGTAAGTTTTTCAAAACAGGAAATTTAATGAACCTCTCCTATTGATGTATTTTCTAGAGTACTACACTCCAGGAAAAACCGAAAAAGGAACAGCATCCATCAAGAGATGTAGTTACACAAGACCACCACAACGCGGTCAAGTCTGTGATTTCGATGTTAGGTTGTGGGAAGAATGCAGCCCTGATAAATTCTTCAATTATCATCGAAATGCACCCTGCATATTTCTTAAGTTAAATCGCATTTATGGTTGGATTCCCGAGTTTTACAACGATCCTAACGATCTTCCGAAAGAAATGCCCGACCAATTGAAGCAACACATTCGAAGTGTGAAGCCAGAAGAAGTGAGAAATTTGTAATTTGAAGTGAATTTGCGATTATTTTACGTACATGTATTGTTGCAGAGAGATACAATTTGGATAAGTTGCGAAGGCGAAAATCCTGCTGATATAGAATATTTAGGACCTACACGATACTTTCCGAAGGTACAAGGATTTCCCGGGTACTATTATCCTTTCGAGAACACCGAAGGCTACCTTAGTCCTCTGGTAGCGGTGCAATTTGAGCGTCCGCTATGTAAGAACTGAAAGTTAATAGTTTCAATATCTACCATTTAAGTATTGCTTCTGATTTTAGCTGGAATCGTTATAAACATCGAGTGCAAAGCATGGGCGAAGAACATTAAACATAGTAGAGCTGATCGCACTGGATCGGTTCATTTCGAGCTATTAATAGATTAAAATAACCGTACAAACTGCCAATATTTTAAGTCACAAACTCTGCGTGTATATGAGTGATGGGACATGTTTTATAGAAATAAATATTCAGAAATTTCGGCAACTTCTCTCGAGTGACGCATTCCGAGTATATAATATTTTATGTTTATAGAATGCTTATTTTTCGATGCACCCTTATTATTTTTGCGTGGTCAAAAGTAATCACGCACTTGTCAGGAGTAATGTACAATAAATATACATACAGTCTGTGTTATATGAAGTGCCTTGTAAATTAAAAAATATTGTAGTTTCACGAAGAAAGGCAGATAAATCATATTCATATGAGATTATAAAATAAAATTTATTTGAGGTAATGTTGATAATAAAAATGCTGTAAAATTGAATCTACCCTAAAATTCATTAGCCACAAAGCGCAACAGAATATCAACAATGTGATTCTAAAATAATTGTATCATATCTTTAGCACTTTGATAAAATGCTTTTTCATAGCAATAAATTTTGTGTTTTACATTTACCTATTTACTATATACGTCCTAATATTCTCTGTTTTATATGAAGAAACAAACACAAAAAAGATATGCATATCGACTTCAGTATATTTGCTCCTATTGGCAGAGCAAAATAAGCATATGAAAATAATAAGCGATCCTTATGCGCTCGATAAATTACTTAGTAGGCGGACAACCATAAAATTGGTTTTCGATTCATTTATATTTTTTGAAAAAATTATATATTTATAGCTTCAGTTAATATTATTACAAAAGGTTCACATTTCTACTTGCAAAATTTGAATGGATTATTTAATTGTTGGGTAAATTGAGAAAACTAGTAAATATTAGTTAACAAACTTTTATTATTCCTGTGCAAGTACATACACACCTTTAGATATAAATTGTCATGGGTGGTACAAATAAACAAGCAAGGAAACCACAAGAATGAGAAAGAAGCGTTGGAATGGTGTTGATTGGTATAAAAAGTTGACCTTGTGCGAAACAGCGGGATTACAGTACAAGATACAAAGTCAACGACATGATGCATCCTTCGGTTCGCATGATGCGTGTATCCAAACGGAATACTAGCACAATATCGCTTTATAGGCCATCCCCTGAATTATAGACATAAAAGAAAAAACCAGTGACGCTTTATTGTATCGCAAGAAACAGATATATCAGAAGCTCTATAGATATAGCCTTTTGCCTATAAAATCTTACTCTTTAATTATATATTAATATATAAATTATTCTTTAAAGTCACGCCAAAGAACGCTTTGTCAAAGTGTTTTCTTTAATTCTGGCACACTGGAAGAACTATAGTAAACGATGTAACCTATAGGTTTCGTCGGCAAGCCATGAAATGGAAGGATAATAACATTTAAGTGAATAAAAACATGCTTTACGTAAGTACCAAGTACATATGGCCGAGTAAGGTGCACAGGTCATTTCAAAAAAGAAGAAAAGCTCTCCAAAACAGCAAAAGAAAAATACCTAGGCGCGGCTATCCCTTATATAAATCTGGCGATGCTACAGCTCGGAAAATCATTCTGTGTTTCTTCAGTGGCGAGTACTGGTATTCATAACCAGCAGCGCCCTTACCGTTTTCGAGTATCAGTATATCCGCATTTGTTACTATCATGAAAGTGTTGGCTTTAATCGCGTTATTAAGCGCATGTGCATATGTAGAAGCGAAACCCGGAGTAATCATTTCTAGCTCCTCGCAGTATCACGCCCAGGATAAACTTGGACAGTATTCGTATGGTTATTCGAATCCCCAATCTTCGAAGGTTGAGGTCAAAACTGCAGACGGGATCACTCAGGGCAGCTACAGTTACGTAGATGCCGAAGGGAAATTACAAAGCGTGCACTATACAGCTGACGAAATCAACGGCTTTCGGGTTGCTGCCACTAACTTGCCCACTCCGATTTTACCGCTGGTTGCACCAATAATCAGAGACGAGTCTAAGATGGAAATGGAAACCGGGAAAATCTTGTCGGAAGATAAAGCGGAAACGAAAAATGCACTCCATGTACCACCGACGCAAGTATTGAGAACGTCTTTAATGACGTACGCTGCTCCTGTAGTAGCTCATATTGCCGCGCCCGGATTTGGTTACAGCTATGGGTATGGCTACCCTCAATATGCTTATTTTAATCATCTTTCACCTATCACCTACGTGGCGCATATTGCTACACCCGATTTGGGAACTTTGACAGAGCCATCGGACACTCCTGAAGTGATCAAAGCTAGGGCTGAACATATCAAAGCTTATGAGCAGGCAAAATCTGCTAATTTGTAAAACCTCCTTGGAGTCTGCTATTACTAACTAGATTCCTGTTGACAAAATATAAATATTTTTTGATTAGCTTTTAAGATGTACTAACAATTTTTTGTATTCTTGTGCTAACCATTGAAGAATAAAAGACTTTAAGAAAACCAATGAATAATTATATTTATTTTATAAAATATTCCCCCAACAAAGAATGGCCAATAAATTTGTTTTAGAATGTTAGAAGAAGAATTAAGCTTAAAATACGAGTAAGTACTAGAACAGGTAGGTTACCCCAATTTAAAACGTAACGTTGGAATAGCAATGAGCAAAACTGATACGCTAGATATTATTAATATCAACAATTAAAGTCAACGAATAAGCACAAGTGCGCATTATCACTATGTAAACGATGTTTGGTTTTGCAATAAATGTTTCATTAATACCATTGATAATACCAATACACAATGTAAATACATACTAAACATTGCTCGTAGCTAAGTTAGCCTATTAATATTATATTAAACAAAAGAAAATTCATTCTAGAGTCTAGACCAATATAGTCATTGCATTTTAGATAAAAACAACTGCATTTCAGTCAAATAGCCATTTATTCAAAAATAATTTATACACGGTAATGTTATTGTCCGAACATAACCAGTTCAGACTGCCATAAACCGACTCTATGTATCTTGCTTTTTACCTCTACCATGTTGTGTAAACAATTTTGTATTAATACAGCAAATGACTAGATATCAAATTTATACTTAAGTAAATATTAACATTAGCGTGTTAATTATCTATACAGCCAAGTTCTCCTGTTATTGTGTTTAATAATCGTCAATATTGCGATTAAATTAATTGTCTATTTCGTTTAAAATATTACTAATCAGAAAGTGTATCGAATGAATTATGTAGGTCATGGTGTTATTGGCAAGGTGACTTCATTATGTTTTGGTAGATTGATTTAAACTATGTACGTTATGTACTTATGTTCATAAGCAAATTTTTAATTTTAACATTTTCTATATAAAACTGTATTACGTTTCTTAGAAGTTAATTATAGGTCAGTTTATACTCCTAAAACCATGCCAACATTGACGCAACATATAGGATTCAAGTCCCAGGATCTTTCTTCACGATGAAATACGCAAACTCGGGTTAAAAATATCCTCTATGTTTGCGCTTGCCAAAAATGATTTTTCTAAAACCTAATATGTTACATAAATAACACAGTGAAAAAGCATTGATATTCTCAGATTTACGAGTTAGGGGGATTTTAAGTACATTTGCGCAGGTGTCTTAGCCAATAGGAAAATAGGAAGACGCCATATTCGGATGAATTCGGAAGGCGCGAGGTTTCGAACTTCCTCGGTAAGCCATTAAGTAAATTTAGTTGGTTACGTGAGTTTGTTGGTGTCGGTTAGTTGTACGACAACAAGCCGCAACGCGAGCTAGACTTTTAAATTAGATAGTGTACGTGCGAATTAATTAGTATTAAGCAATGGCTATGCGTGGCAAAGAAAGTGAAAATGGAATGTATGAGTTTCCTTATATGAAACCACCTGAACGCAGCACTTGGGAAACATTTAAAACGGGATGTTATGACTCCAAGAATGGCACAATTTTAGGTAGAAATGGCAAAAGTTGGGGTAAGTCATTCAATGTATGAAACATTTATATTATATAACACATTCCGAAAAAACCTCTACGCCATCGCTTATAGCGCAAAAGTGTTCATGTTCTATGTGAGCATAAGTGATAAACGTTATCAGAAACCGTTTTAAAACGCTAACTGTATGAAAGCAAATGTGTATTTGTATCGTCGAGATAATAAGCAATTTTATTTTCGAATATCAGTTGTATTTAAATATTGTTTTATATTTCTTCATTATTAATTTTATTCCAAACAAGTGGATAAATTATTAACCAAAATTCCTGATAGCTCAAAGGCATCTTTTTTTTTTTCAATTACATTGCCGCTTTTTATAGTCGAACATTTCCAGAACTAGCTTAATAGTAATGGCAAAATGGAATAGACAATTAGTTGAATTGTGCTTCCATGATTTGACTTGAAAATATCAAGGATATTGAATTGTGTGCTTGCGTGTTCTATCAAAGTTATTCGTGATTAAAATGTGATGACATCGGAAAATATTAAAGATTAATTTGTAATCTTTTGGATACTAAAGTACATTTTTTAGCATCTTTTTGTAATTGTATCGAAGGATGTAAGTGAAGAGCCAGAAGATTATAAAAAATTGCCTGGTAGCTTGCCTTGTGGTACTACTTTCCCACGAACAAACATATATGTTAAGCATCTGTGGAAATGGACTTAATTAGGAAATGTGAATAAAGTTTTAAAAATAACCAAAGCCTGAGTAACGCGGTATATTTTCTAAAAGACTGAAAACACATTGGAATATTTTGTTAGCTTTGCGAGATGTTTTCTTAGAATTGATCTCATGACTACGATAAAAATAATGAATTTTCATGTATTTCTTATCGGTATTAGTACTAGTGCTCCGTTTCTCTTTACGTTTACACTCATTACTATACCTAGCCAGATTTAACAGCAAGTCACGTGTTATATTGTTGCATTGACTATACTGACTATAGTATAAACCAGTTATTTCAAGGTATCTACTTATTGCCTTTCTTTGACGTGCTAAATATTGAAACCAACAGGTTAATTTATGCTGACACTGACGAAATGAATACATTACGTACAATGTCTACATAATAGCAGTATAATTATAGTTATCAATAATTACTTTTCGCTATGTTAATACTTAATACTAAAAATTTCATTAACTTAATTTTCGGATGTAATTATGACAAGCTTATCTTTTGTCATTCGACTTTGTGTCTTTCCCTACGTGATTGCAATATTTTATGATTACCAAATTGATTTAACTAATTAATTTAACGGAAGGCAATAAACATATTAAGTAAGACCTTATTTTTGAGCTGCTTATGTATATCGTAGGCAATTACAGAACAAAAAATATATGCAACTAAGCGTTTGAAATCATTGTTGAAAGAAATTATTTATATACATATGATATGTAATTATGCAAGAATTAATTTTTTTTGTTTCAGCACAAATTCTATTTTTCTACGTCATATTCTATGCTGGTTTAGCGGCATTATTCTCGATATGTATGAAAGTTGTTCTCACAACAATAGATGAACGTGCGCCGAAATGGAAAATGGACAATGGCCTGATTGGAAACAATCCCGGACTGGGTTTTCGTCCCATTTCCAATCGCACGGAGGAAGGATCCTTAATATGGTACAATTCAAAAAATGAAAGCAGTATTAACAAATGGGTTGCACTTACTGATGATTTTATGCAACGTATGTGTATCAAATTAAGCAGCATTGCAAAATGATATTACTAATGATTCTAACAATCAAATAGCTTATATGGATCCGAGTGTGGGCAGAAATCAAGTTGCATGCTCCTTTGGAAAAGCGCCTTTGCCAAATCAAGTCTGCCATGTCAACATAACCGAATTTGGCGCATGCGGTCCTCAGAATCGCTACGGATTTAGTGGATCATCTCCGTGCGTCTTTCTCAAACTTAATCGAATATATGATTGGGAACCTGATTATTACGATGACATCAATGACCTTCCGGAAGATATGCCGGAACAATTAGTGGACACAATAAAAAACCTCTCCGTTAACGTAACGCAATTTCTTATAGAAATTAGCCGTGGAAGTTACAATGTTTTTTTTATTGCTTTTTGTAGGAACGCAAACAAGTGTGGATTAGTTGCAAAGGTGAACATCCCGCTGATAAGGAGCATGTGAGCAAGTTTAATTTCTTCCCCACTCAAGGGTTTGCTTCGTACTATTATCCGTATACAAACGCTCCTGGCTATCTGAGTCCTTTGATTGCAGTGCAAATTGTGCAACCCAAACGTAAGTATTAATTACCGATTTATTTATTGCTGAAATTATATTTTCGCATTTTGTTCTAGCAAATGTATTAATCAATATCGAATGCAGAGCATGGGCAAAAAATATCAATTATCGAGGTGGTAATCAGCAGCGCGAGGGTTCCATTCATTTTGAAATTATGAGAGACGTTTAATGAGTCGAATTTAATTGTGCTTGTGTACCTAGATCCTTTATCAATATTACGTTGTCTAGTTCTTGTTTATGAAAATTAACTAGATAAATATTTATCAGGTGTGAGAAAAAAAAATTTCATATTTAATTAATTTAAGTGTAAAATTGCACAAATGCATATTGCCATATGTACGTGACTTAAAGAGCTGCAGTTTAAGGCTTGTTTCCTAAAACGGATTGCGTTGCATATTTTTGTTAGCTTGTATGTAAATTTTATTATACGAAGTAAGAAAATGTATTTCTAGAGACATTTGTGCAGTCTTCATTCATTTCATTGATGTGCTGAAAAAGATGGTTATCATAATATATATCGCTTCTGTTTAATTATTGATCAGTATCATTGTAATTGTTTTTGAGCTTAGAAGTTCATTTCTTTATTTTATATATATATCAATTTGCTACATTCTGTTTATAAAAATTAATTTCTACCCTACTTAAGTTTCATATTTATAAACACATATTCAACATAAATATGAAAAATAGAAAATTATGCAAGAATGGAAGAGATAATATATTATTGTGATTGATATTTAAGGCATTTTTATTATTATTTATTTTAAAATATCGCTATCAAATTGATTTGAATATTTAATTTATTTGCTGTTGTAGAATTAGTGCATATGTATATTATTCGTGTTCCTATTTCCTTAGTATTTAAACTTTTAAACTTAATAATTACCCATTTCGCTTTTAAGATTTAATTAGTAATAACTAATTAATTAGGTAACTTAAATCAATTTAGGGAAAATAAAGATATTCTTAATTTAAATTAGAAACACAAGATTCGTAACCTTTCTTCACAAATAATTTATTCTAATAATAATTCTTCACAATTATTTATGAAGAAAGGTTACGAATCTTGTGTTTTTATTTTAAAAAGATCTTCACAGAACTCAAGAAAACTTTTATATTATCCTTAATTTGTTTAAATTTCATATTTTTACTATCTCTATATTAACTTCACATTTGTCTGTCTGTCTGTCTGTGGCAAATCTTGAAACGACAAATTTACCCGTTTTCCGTGATCGGATCGAGCTGAAATTTGGTAGGTAGATTTGTTGACTAGAACAATGCATTTTATCAAAATAGATCTGACAAAGAATAGTTATAAGCGGAAGCAAAACTCCTCTGTCAAAAAACTGGTTTGTAGGCTGACATATGCAAAATCCGATGTGACGGTGTCTCCATGGATATATATACATAATTTGCAAATTTGTATTTTATGTAAACATTTATATGTGACCATAGTAACCTATGTTTCCCCCTACTAAAATATAGAGATAGTTTAAAAAAAACTATGTTTTTTATGGTTATTCTTGTTTAAAATTGAAAATCCGTCTAATTAAAAAATTAAAAATTAGTTAAACGTAATTAAAATTATGAAAATTAATCGTCTTGATCTTAATTAGTATGCAGCGTTGGAACTCCATAAAGTGTTGGAAAGAGTTCCCTAATTGTTTCCAATTTGCCAATTTGGCTGTTAATAAAAAGTGCTCGACCACAACCTCTCACTATGCAATCTGCAATTTCCCAGTGAAACGTCCTCCTTTAGCTATAACACGAAAAGCAGTTTGCCTCGTTGAAATTCGACGAAGGCCCGGAATCGACAAAATACGAAAAGCGAGTAGGCAAATGGTGCAACTTTCGGGAAAAGTGATTTTATCGTCGACGACGCTCTATTAACCAACCAACGTGGGAGAGATACCGAAAACGTTAGCCATAGAGTGCGAATCTTAGATTCCTCGGACTACACAAGAAGTTAAGTTAAAGGATTCGTTGCTAATTGTTCTTTCGGAAGTTCTTGGTGCCATTTATTGGTTTCTCTCTCTGAACCTTTAGCTAGTGTTATTTCTGGAATGGCATACGTTTAATTGATGTTGGTGTAATTTAGTTGTAAGGAGCTTTTCAGAGTTTCTCTTGTGTCTACTTGAAACTATGAAAGTTCCGCTCATTGAAGGTTTAAAGGACCACGACGGATTCATAACTATAAAGCTTAATGGTTTAGCAATAATATAAAATAGAGCTTGGTTGAAAATATTTGTACGAAAATTGATATTTTTAGATATTGAAAACGAGCTTAGAAAAATAAGTGATTAACTTGAACGCCGCGCCATAAAAAACTAATCGTCTAAAAATGACTACCAATAAAATAAAACCGGAGTTTTTGGAACGACCGACCTAAATGTCAAAATAAAACGCTTTTTCCTAACAACCGATACGGAAAAAATACTAAAGCTATAGGGAGAACTACTCCGAGAACATTTAAGTAGATATATGAAAGATTCAAGATAGATAGATAGTAATCCAAGCGTTCATATAGGAAGAAATTCGAATCCTTTTAACGGTTAATATAATCTTCTTGATGTTATCTGATGATCGCGATTCCATTTACCTCAACCAACAAAAAATCAAAATCTTCAAGGTCTACATGTACTAAGTGGAAAGCTCCATTTTCATTTATTTTGCAACCTCATCTCCAATTTTTTTTTCACCTTGATAAATCCTCTTATAGGTTTTAAAAAAAATTTAAAGACTTATTAAATAAAATATCCACTTAACAACGTACTAACAGATACAATTCCAATATGGAGAGAAAGAAAAAACACAGACGACATTTTCTCATCTGTCGTTGTCGTTTTCTTTAACGATAGATATTAACAACTCGCATCGCCGTCGGTCTCGAATGAAATTGAGAGATAGGTAGGTGGAATTAGTTGAACCAGTATGGATGGTGACAGTTAGAATGGTGGCAAACGAGGACGGGAAGCTAGCAAACGAATACAACAAAAGTTACAACGGGATGCTAGCTGGCAATTGAAACAACGACGTAATGGCATCTAGTAGGTGTGATGGCGGCAATGTGAGAGATAACGGGAATGGAGGAGATGCAAGAACCACGGTAGCAATAGATGGTTTATTACATCCCCGAGCGGCAACCCAATTATTCCGGCCGATGTATTATTGCGTACACCACGTATATTTCACACTCAGCCATTCTCGATATTCATTTCGAACTCTTGGGTTTGTTACCATTGCACTAGGGTTTATAGTATAGTCTTCATGAAAGGATTTTAATACAACTTGGTGTTTATCTCTGGATGTTAAGTGCTAACTATTCCGAGATAATAAAGTTTGTTTTATTGAGATATTTTAAATTTATATTTTATTTTATTATTAAATTTAGTTTAGTTTTTTTTTTCGATGCAATTTTAATGGGAATGAAAATATAGAAATCATCCGAACTAAATGGTTTATTGATTAATAATAGTGAATCAATAAAAACGCTTGGTTGCTTTACTCCATATTTATTTTATTCCAGCATATTTTTTTTTTTGTTGCAGCTCGTTGTACTTTATTTGGTTTTCTTCTTTTTTGAGTTTGTGTATATTTCCGGGGTAACAAAGCTTTCTTCCATTCAGTTCTTATTTTATATTTCATCATATATCTTTTTCAAATACCAATCTTAGCTTTATTTGTTATTTTACACAAAATGCCGATCTATTTATTTTGTTCTCCTATATTCTCAGTAGATATTTTTCTTCTTCACTGCTAATAAAACTCTTATTTTATATTTTCTTCTAAAAACAGGGTAGTACTAATATTAAAAGAAAAATTTATTTATTTATTATATTTCAAATCATTTCCATTAAAAAAGTACCT
>JASKGN010022295.1:0-12541 GCA_030556245.1 Falagria sp. GC000072 | reverse complement strand
TATGTGTAAATATGAAAGGATATTACAAAAAATATACATTTTCTATATATAATATGTATTTTATTAAAAATTACTGCAATATTAAATCACATTCCAGTTTATTTAATTAAAGCGAAACACATTGTTTGATTTATTTTAAAGTAATTGCGAAAACTTTACCATTAAATTTTCTCTTTTAGCTGAAGGAGACAAAGGAAGAAGTACTTTAGATACCTTGTTAGCCAGGACATATTGTCGCTCGCAGATTCATCTCTCTAGTCAATTATCGCAACTTCATCCCGAGCTCACGATGCCAATGTTTTCAGGTATGATCATTAATATGCATTTTCAGGATAACTATAGTTTCAACGAAATGAATCATTCAGGTCGTTGCAGTTATAACTTCCTTGAATATTTTAAACTAATAATACATTCCATTCTTCTTCGATGAGTTTCTATTAAGGATTTTGTTTTCGTTTTTTGTTCCATAAATGTTCTGCATTTAGAAATCACTCATCGATTCCAAACTGCTCGTCCTGAAGTTCGTCAACTTTTGCTACAATATTTATTACCATGGTTACACAATATGGAATTGGTAGATCCTAATGTGCCTCCAATAAATCCAAGTTTTTATTATCAGGTAATAAAAAGAAATATAATTCAAGTATATGTAATATATTAATTAATTTTTTAGTTTTATGCAAATGAAACATCGAAAACAGGTGGTCGTAAAGAAGGTTGGGGTTCTGCAGAAGCAACAGAAATGGTTTTGAACAATATATTTTATATAACAGCCAAAGTATTTTAAATTATAACAAAAACAAATTCTAATTTTGATTAATAATCATTTTAATCTTTAACAGTTTGGTGATAATCATCCTAAAGAAATGGAACACGTGTGGGCAACACTTTGTACTTCTTGGCCAAACAATATGAAAGTAATCATTCGCTATTTGATCATTATCAGCGGAATGGCACCAAATGAACTCCTTCCTTATGTAAGCAAATCCAATTATTAATTAACTCACTTCATCTAAATACCTTTGAAATATGAAATTTAATCTAAATATCCTCATACATTTTCGTTCTTTCTTCACGGTAATTAGATATTATTCTCGCCACGAATTGCTAAATACTTTGAAATCTTTTGTTATTTGTATTTTATTATCCTACTCAAATAATTAATCGTTAATTATTACTTCGATAAGCACATTACAATGAGTGAAATATTTGCAGGCAAAGCGTGTTATAGTCTACCTTGCTCGGGTACAGACGGCTCGTCTTTTGGATGAAATGATGTTTGAACTCCAGACGGTGGAAACACTCAACTGCCTCATTGAACGAACAGAGACGCCGCCGTTCTACCGCCTCACAGTTATGCGAAAAGCTTCCAGCCATTCCGATGGTACGGGTGGCGTTGCCTGGCAAACAGATTCAAATAGTCGAAGTGATCTCGGTAAGTGGTAAATTGAATGTTATTTAAATTATTTTTGGTACTGTGTGCACTTTGTTTGTATTATTATATTATATAGAATTTTCTAAATTAGGATGAATTTGATCTTAGATGGCTTTTTCATGTTGCCTTGGAAATTCGAAAAATTTGAAAAAATTATTTACCATGTTTTGATTTTCGATCTAGCCGAATCACTCCATCAATTTAAATTTCACGATCAATCAAAATCTTTCGGTTTTTCTCAAAATTTATTTCAAAATTTTTAATATCTTTTTTAAATTAAATTATTAATTGAATTACTATTAAAAATGGCATTTTTGACGAAACAAAGTAAAATTCTCCTATCTTGTTTACGAATTATCCGCGCTGCATTACGGCAAGAACACCAAATGCCCGAACACTTGCAAGATATGGAAAATGTTGAGAAGCCAAAGTTATTCGAGATGGTTCAATACTTCTTTCACAAATCAGTTATCAACAGCGAAGAGGCACTTGTAAAATCTCTGATGGAGCAAAAGGGCAGTCATTTGACTAGTGACCAAGCTAGAAATCGCGTGAACGGTATAATTGCTCTCCTTCAGAAATGTCTCTATGTTGGCGAATTCAATTTTCCTATCAGAAGAGACGATGGCAAATATGAAGTCATTGAAGGATACCGTGCTCAACACAGCATGCATCGTCTTCCTGCAAAGGGAGGTATACGTTTCGCAAAAGATGTAAATCGCGATGAAGTCACTGGTCTTGCGTGCCTAATGACTTATAAATGTTCTTGTGTACAAGTACCTTTTGGAGGAGCAAAATCCGGTTTGAAAATTGATCCCAAAGAATATTCCCAACCAGAATTGGAACGTATTACTAGAAGATTTACGTTAGAAATGGCCAAGAAGAAATTTATAGGGCCTGGCATTGATGTGCCTGCCCCTGACATGGGTACCAGTGAAAAGGAGATGTCTTGGATTGCAGACACTTATTCTAAAACAATTGGATACCAAGATATCAACGCCCACGCAGTAGTAACTGGGAAACCAATAAATCAAGGAGGTATAAATGGTAGAGCTCAAGCCACTGGTCGAGGTCTTTTTTACGGAGTAGAGATTTTCATAAAGAATGCAGAACTCATGCAAAAAGTGGGATCAGAACCTGGATTGAAGGGTAAAACATTTATTGTGCAAGGATTTGGAAACGTTGGTTTCCATTCATCGAGATACTTTATACGAGCTGGCGCTAAGTGTATCGGAGTTATTGAAAAGGACGTTTCCATTGAAAATCCTGAGGGTATCGATGCAACCGAATTGGATGCTCATCGTAGGGAAACCGGATCTATTGCTGGCTTTCCTGGTGCTTCAGAAATAGATCGTGATGAATTATTCTTCAAAGAGTGCGATATTCTTATTCCGGCAGCTGTGCAGCAAGTTATCACGAAAGACAATGCCGAGAAGCTTAACTGCAAAATAGTTGCTGAAGGCGCCAATGGACCAACAACACCAGCAGCTGATGCCATTTTGCAAAAGAGGAATATTTTAGTTCTTCCCGATTTATTTAATAATGCTGGTGGTGTGACCGTATCGTATTTCGAATGGTTGAAGGATTTGAATCACGTTTCGTTTGGTAGATTGACTTTTAAATATGAAGAAGATACCTCGAAACTTATTTTGCAGTCTGTTGCTGAGTCTTTGAAAAATCATTTTGGTGAAGATATTCCTATTATAAAGTCCGATAAATTACTTGAAAAATTGCAGTGTGCGTCTGAGAAGGATATTGTTAATTCAGGGCTTCATTTTACTATGGAAAGATCTGCTCAAAATTTAATAGAAATTGCAAAACAATATAAGTTGGGGTTAAATATTAGGGGGGCTGCTTATATCAGTTCACTTACGAAAATTGTTGAAACTTATAATGATGCTGGCCTAGCCTTTTAAATTGAGAAAATATATTATTTGGGAATACATTTGATTTATTTTATTTGTTGTTACTATGTAATTTATTTGCTTGTCTATTGTGTTTATTACAGGAGTTGAAAAAGGAACAATTCATACAAAACGTCATAGTGGAGAAGATCCAACAAAGTGCGGATCTCCGAAATTAGATTCCATGCATGATTTTGATTCAGCAAACCGTTTAAATGGAAACATTCCCGAAGGTACTTTTGCTATGTCATACGCAATGATGTTACACGATATGCGTTCACCGAAAGTTCGTCACAACAATGGCAATATTTCTGAGGATATATGTACTCCAACTACTGATGAGGTAATTAAACTTCGATAATTATCCTATTTCAAGTTATACTTGCATTACTTGTCTTGTCGTTATTGCTGGAATTGCAATTTAATGAAACACATGTTATAACTTGAAATTAAACACTTTTAACTATCATGTAGTCTAAATTTTACCACTTCTATTTGCGATTAGCTTCTCCAATTTCTGATATCTGAGTGTTATTAGAGTTTATATGCTAGCTTGTTGCTTTGATCCCATTTAATTGCAGCATTCCACACTTCTAGCTTGTCATCTCTTTCATTATTTTTCTTTTGTGCGTTCCCACTGGCTTTTATATTTCAACTATTCATCTCTCTCGTGAATTTACACATCTTTTAAATTACTTTTTTTATTTCAGAATTCTGACGATTTGTTCTCATTGGCGCGTCCAGATCCACCAGCAAAAAAATGTGATATTTCGTCGTTTCCCCAACCACATCCATTACCAATGCCTGAATATGGTGGATATTTTGCTCCATTAACCGAATATCTCCCAGATCATTCACAGCCTATTTCTGGTTTTCATCGTTGCAATGTAGCTGTAATGTTACTTTGTGATGTTGTAGTGGATGGCATTGACATTGATTGGGCTGTTCATGTTCCATTAATTCTTCATATTCTTTTCCTTGGATTAGATCACACTCGTCCTTTAGTACATCAACATTGCAAGCAACTTTTACTGGATTTGCTGATTGTCTTAGCTCAGCACAACGACCATCTTGTCGTTGCACATATTTTATTAAATAGTAAAACTAAATTGGAGTTTGGTTTACCTACGCCTACATTACCTGTACTCAAACATACTTTTACAGGTAAAGATTTATTAAAATTGCATTTGGAAATTATAAAGTTTAATTTGTTTAAATTCTTATAGAACGTGATCCTGTTTTTGATTCCTATTTACAAGGACCTGTGCATCCAAATCAAAACGCTGAACAAGTTAGTGAAGAAGAAGCACCAGGACCACTAAATGCTACAGGTAAAACTTGAAATAATAATTTAAAGTAATTCGCATTTTCAATGTTTTATTTATTTAAAAATTAACAGAAGAAAAAGCCAAAGATGTAGTTGTTCCACCAGTAATAGTCACAGCAGAAGATAGTTCTATTTGGAATGGTCCAGATATTGGTCCAAATTTTCCCATACAGGACGTAATAAAATCTTTAATTCAATTTTTATCAACAAGACAAAATCAACCACTTTGGCCATATGAAGATATTACAGCAAAAGTTTGGCAAGTACGAAGCGCAGAACAAATTGATATATTCCTCCAACACGTGTTACGCATTTTCCAAGATTCACTTCCCAATGCTCATATTAATGAACGTTGGGCGCAAACTGCACTCCAACTAGGTTTAAGTTGCTCGTCGAGACATTATGCAGGTAGATCTTTGCAAATCTACCGCTCTTTAAGAGTGCCTATAACTTCGCGAATGCTCTCTGATATTTTAAGTAGATTAGTGGAGACAGTTGCTGAACAAGGAGAAGATATGCAAGGATATGTCACAGAGTTATTGTTGACATTAGAATCAGCTGTAGATTATCTTGAATCGGATTTTAGACCACTAGATTTTATGAGGGATTTTTTCAAATCTACTCCCAATCTGAACAACAAAGAATGCGCTTTGAAACGATCTAATAATATTGTTGGAGGTGATATGTTGCCTTGCTTTCCTTACCTTAGTCAAACTGGACATACAAGAAGTACTAGTTATTCAGTAAGTTATGGCTTAAGGAAGAATTCTGGATCTCCAGCCAGTGACACTAAAGAAATGCGTTCTAGAGCATCCATAGAAATGGAAAATAGACCGGCAAGTACTAAGTTTTGTTCGAACTTATCACGTTCAAGAAGTGCACAAAGTTTAAAACTACTTGGGGATTCTGCTAGTCAAGATGACAAGATGACCATTCTTGCTCAACTATTCTGGCTTTCGGTGTCACTGTTAGAATCCGATTATGAACATGAATTTTTACTTGCTCTAAGATTATTGGCTAGAGTTATGCATCGATTGCCACTAGATCGGCCTGATGCTAGAGATAAAGTTGAAAAACTACAATCACAACTCCGATGGACTTCTTTTCCTGGTGTACATGCACTTCTACTCAAAGGATGTACCCATCCAAATATATATGAAGCTGTTGTGGTATTATTATCACAATTTACACCTCTTCTTGATTTGGTTGTAGTAGATCCTTCTCAAAGTATAGCATTCCCCATGAATGTGATTGCTTTGTTGCCCTACATGCTTTTGAATTATGAAGATGCTAATGAATTATGTATTAAGAGTGCGGATAATATTGCTCAAGTGAGCATCGAGAAATCTAAGAAGTTGGAAAATCTTGGGACAGTTATGAATCTCTATAGCAGAAGGACATTCAGTAAGGAAAGCTTCCAATGGACAAAATGTGTCATTAAATATTTATATGATACTTATTCTCATTTGTCTCTGAATATGTTAGCATTTTTGGTGGAAGTTCTGGAGAAAGGCCCAACGAATTTGCAATTACCTGTTTTGAATATTTTGCATTGCATGTTACATTATGTGGATCTGCAGTCAGCTGCTTCTCAGCCAATTAATGCTGATCTTTTACGAGTTATTGCTAGATATATTGAAGGACAACATTGGAAAGAATCCTTAAAGATTTTGAAATTAGTTGTGACAAGATCTAGTAGTCTCGTAGCACCACCAACACATATTCACAGCTATTGGGAAAGTAATATTACATCTGTTCCACATCCTTCTTTCAGTGATATTGATGTGTTTAGTAAAAAGGAATTACCAGGTATGAAATAATTATTAGAAAAAGGTAAAAATGTTAATGAGTTATTTTAGGCCGGACAATGGATTTCACTTTTGATGTTTCTCAAACTCCTGTGATTGGAAGAAGATTCCTTAAGATAAATAAACCTGAGGAGAATTTAACAGTGTTAGCATCGCCACGTAGGTCTTGCTCTTTAAGTCCTGCTGATACAGGATTGCTCTCTGGTTGGAAACGACCCTGGATGACACAGGTATTTTATATTGAATTAAATACAGAAATATTTATTGTTTGATTCTAATTAATATTATTATTAGGGACGTGTACGTGAATGTTTAGTCAATCTTTTAACAACGTGTGGACAACGAGTTGGTTTACCAAAGAGTCCATCTGTAAGTACAAGAAAGCTAATTAATGTTCAAGAGCATGTTGAACTAATAATAATGAAGGGCTTGGGTATAATTCTTTGGCAATTAAAGCATGCAATTGCCAAAATTTATGTTGTTTTTAACAAAATCACCATCAACCATTTAACTCAGGATTTAACATATCTTTTTACAAGTGGAACTAAAGAATATGAGATGTTTGTTTTATTTTTTAATTTGTCTGCATTTGGCTTATCTTTTTTTAAATAACTTACTAATTTTAATAAAATTTTCTGTTTTATTTTTATAATGGTTTTCATCATAGGACGATTTCATTAGTACAATATCTTCAAAGGTAACACTAATGTTTTTTTTAACACAGATACTAAATTGTTTTATTCATATTGGAACATATCTTGATATAATTAAATACATAATTGTAAAATTGAAGAAAACCCAGTATTATATCAAGGATTTGTTTATGAATATTACAATATTATTTGAAATTTTACACGAATTGTAAATTTCCAGTGAAACACGCTTTTCATTATTAAACTTTTGAGCGGTAGTGCAGGCACAAAACTTTAAACTTATTCGGATACATGACTAACGAATATCACATCTCACATATCATCACATGCATGCAGTTTTAATAATTTCTCTCACTAACTTTAGAATAGAAACTTTTTAATCTGGGTTAACGTTGAAAATCAAGGATTTGCACAGTTAGGTCAAATTTTTCAATAATTATATATTTAATAGCAACAAATTACAAATTATTGACAACTTTGATCAAGTGATACAATTATTTTCATCTTGGTACAACTGCACATAGTTTACATAAAATAACTTATTATGTAGAATTAATATTTGAAAATTAATAAATTTGCTACACTTATAAATTTCCTGAAAACATAATAATCAAACTTTTATTTCCTTTAGGTGATATTTAGTCAAAGTTCCGACATTCTTGAAAGACAATCAAGCATGGCATCAAGCACTGAAGAAGTATCAATTGGCAATAATGATCTCAGCGGTGGTTCCCGTCGTGACGACGCAACGGCAGATTTCGGAGTGTTCAAAGACTTCGATTTCTTGGAGTATGAAAGCGAAAGTATCGAAGGAGAAAGTACAGATAACTTTAATTGGGGTGTACGTCGTCGTCCACTTAGTGAGGGTGAAGAAGAACATCCCAGTTTGAAACATCTCGAGGACAGTATTAGCGAACAAACTCCTGTGTTAACAGTACGTAAACGTATTGCAGCTGAAGAATCTTCTGACGATGAAATTGGATCAGAATCTCCATTAGATGAAATCGTCGTAGCCGCTGAATTTGAGAGTGGTTCAAATGCAGGAAGTGCAATTTTTCCTCCTTCATCATTAAGCTTAACACGTAACCGACAGAATTCGAGTGCACGATCTGATACCAGCGGTTCAAGTGCTGGCGATTTAGGGGATGTTACACCTTGCAACACATCTCCTAATATGTCTGTGTTAATGAGGCCTATAACAAGAAGTGATACTTTAGAAACTTGGACAGCTTACGTTCAAGCCAATTTATCTCAAACAAATCCACTTGCATTATTTCATCAATTGCAACGATTGATAAGGGTATGTCGTTAATTTTACTTTAGTTTTAAACTACTTAAAATGCTTAAAAATATCATTTCTTATATATTTTTATTTCCAGAGCATTTCAAACTCATCAATCATTATAACAAGAGAATCCTGTGCTCATTTATCTAAATCAAATAGCACGGCGATAATAAAACTCATAAGTTCGAGATTGTCTTCAATGATTGACATAGTTAATCTTAGAATTTTACCCACACATTTCATCTGGTTTAATTCTACTGTATTGAGCTCGTCAAAGTTAAATGAAACATTGCGTTATGGAATTCTTGAAGTCCAAGAACATTTGGAAACATTCTGTGATAAAAGGGAACAGGCTACAATGGTATATAATTTAACTTTGTACTTATAATACTTGAATTCTAATATGATTACAATTATTTACATGTCCAATTCCTTTTGCTTTAAGTTTTCTGACTCAATTAAAACTTCTTTAAAGTTGGAACAATTGAGTGGCCAAATGCCTGATGGAAGACTGGAAGATTATCTGCTTGATTTATCCAAAGCTTTGTATAAACTTCATTTTCAATTATTATTGTTAATTGAAGCTGCAAACAAGATGATATGTACATTGACAACGACTTTAAAGGCTTCTAATGTGAGTTTATTTTAATTAGTTTTTATTCAATTATTTTTATTATTTTTCTCTTAGTTTAAGGATGTAACTTCTGAAATATTACTAATCAGAAGTGCGTTAAATCGAGCTTTGGAAGACAATGAAGCTGATGGGGGCACACCCACACCTGTTTCATCTGCAGCAACTTCTCCAACTAATGCAAACTCAGAAGAGTTAGAAACATCTTTATATGAAATTATTATAGGTGAAAAATGGTCAGCTGCTATTTCTTTTATTAAACACAACAGAGGTCAATTATGCAATGAAAGGGAGAGTGTTGAATTTGAAGATGAAGTGGATTTAATCACAAATGTCTACTGCAAGAAATTAGTACAAGAAAGACCAGGTAAATATAAAGTTTCATATATTCAAATAGCAATAACTATGACATATGTTGACGTTGTTTGTAGATTCATTTGTAATTACAAATCAAGATACAGAATTGGGAGATGTATTTGGACGGCTTTTCCAAGTTTCCGCAGCAGTTTCAGACCTGGAAAGCATGTTACGTGATCGTGATCACTCTGATAATTCAGCTGCAAGTCATTCGAAAGATTAACTTAATTTTATTGGTATAAAGTTTTGATTTTATTTAATTTATCATTTTATTACCGGTAGTTTCATATATAATATATAAGAATTACAATAAATTTAATTATTTCCAATCAAATGCTATTACTAAAGTAAAGATATAAAAAGTTTCTGAAATTAAAGCATTTCAAATATAATATGATATAATTAGTTTATTAGTTTTAATAATTTACAAATATGTTATTATATGCAACCAGTTACATTCGTTACTTCTGCCTTCTCAGCTGTTGGATATTGCCTAGTGTAGCTCAATGTGGAAATCATTTAAATTAAAATTAAATTTACATTTTAATTTATTAATAAGGAGAGGAACGTAATGTGAACAAGTTATAGAACAATAGAGAAGTAAGTTATTATTACTTTCTGATGTGTATTACTAAATTACTTTGGCCGATTAAAATAATGAAATCAATTCTAAATTCACACATGTCAGAATTGTAACTGGATTAACCAAGAGATAAGGGATTGAAGATGCAGTATTACAATTATCTTAATCAGTGTTGCAAATATTAATATGCACATGTTGATAAGCTTGACTGAATTTTCATTAACGATACTTGGTAAGATGTTTGTTGCATTTTTTAATTTTAATATTAGAAAATAATTGGTGTCTTTTATATTTTAGGATGTTCTAACGAAGCCTGAGCAATGGAAATTGATTCAACACATTCCTAAAGTGTAACTAAGCTAGTTTGTAAGTTTTTTTAATAATGTACTTTACGTAAATCTATATATCTTTTAATATTTATATTTTAGATATTGTAACACAGGGAGCAAGTATGTCTATAATTGCCTTTTCACATTATATGGGTTATTCCTTGCATTGTGTGGCACTTTTCTGCAAATTAAGGTATGAACTAATTATTATTGCACAGAGATTTCAAATAAAAGGGGATTCAAATGGTTGCTTGGAGTTAACAACTACTTTGCACTCTAAAAATTTTAATTATTGATATTATTTATTCAAAGATACTAAGAATGATTATATATTAACTTGCATGATATTATTGTATTAGCTAAGTCATTGTATGAAAGTGTATGAAAGCATATCTGTGATGTACTTAATCTCTGTGATTATTAATAATAAACATAACATGTGCTTGGCTATGGTGTCTATGTCTAATTGTGTATGTATTTACATGAGTAAAAGCAAGTTTACTATTTTGGTTTTTCTTTGCATGTTTTATATGTACATATTTCGAATAGTTGTAGTGTTTTGTAATTTATTACCTTAATGCATTGTTATTTATTCTTAAAAATTAAAGTGCTGTCCTTGTTTTTATATTTTTATAATTTAATGAAAAGGTATCAATACCCGTCTAACAGCTAACGGCATGTTTAAAAATTAATTGTAAATTAATTACTTTTAATAAGTTACATTATTTAAATTACAGTGTAAATAATCAATATTTAAAATAAGTATAGTCTTTACACTTATAAATTTATTACTTTCAATCCTGCATGCAAAAAATATGATAGGTCGAAGAAAGCAGAATTTTATACCCTCAATTTTAAATATTTCTTTGTTTACATTTATTTTAAATTTGTTGCTCTTCAACTCTGCATGCCATAAATATGAATGATACGTCTAAGAAATCTGAATTTTATATCCTTTCATCGGATATATCATCGAGATTTGTATCATGAACAGGGGGGGGGGGCAATTAAAACCCCAAACGCACTTCCAATTGATTTTAAATGGTATTTCATTGTTTACCTTTCATTTAAATTTGTTGCTTTTTAACCCTGCATGTCAAAAATTTGAATGATACGTGGAAAGAAGCAGAATTTTATGCCCTTTCATCTGATATATATCTGTAATTTGCATCATTTAGGGGCTGCAATTAACATCCCAAACGCACTACCAATGCATTTTGTATGGCATTTCATTGTTTACCTTTCATTTAAAATTGTGGTTTTTCAACTCTGCATGCAAAAGTAATGAATGATGCGGCTAAATCAAGAAATTTATTCCACTTTTAAAAGAGTATAACTTTACCCAATAGGATTTTCGGAAAGGGTAGATATAGGGTTGAAATTTCAATTGGAAAGTGTCATATTTTTGTGCGTTAAACAAAAATTTATTTCTTTATAACTAATTGCGCGATTTAATCAAGTAATATATCAAAATAAAGCTTATTAAATGTGCTTTTAGATCAGGCTTTAAAATTCTGGAGAAAGTTATAAGAAAGGGGTTGTTTTAATTTTCAAAGTTGAAGTGATCAAATTGGAAAACTTTCTCTGATTTTAAAAATTTATATCTCGTAAGCTAATTAAGAGATTTAGGTCATTTTGGTATCACAAAATTGAGAATTTAATCACCTATGTAATGATTATTTAAAATCCCTTGATTCTCAATTGTAAGGGGTAGAAACCACCCTGAGGGTGTTATTTTGCTTGTTTAGGCATAACTCAGTTACTAAATAAGCTAGAAACTTGATTTTAGGTTCAAACGATGCGTGGATTATTGCCCTCTTCGATGTGATCAAAAGTTTTTGTCTGCCGCCCCTAGGGGAGCGGCAGGATGGCCGGAAGTAAAATTTCATTTTTTTCTTCGGCGATAACTCCTAAAGTTATAAACCGATTTCAAAAATTTATTTACCATTGAATAGAACTCAAAAAGATCTTTAAAATAAATGGTTTCACGATCCCTTTACGACTCTCCTAAGGGATGAAAATAGGGTTAAAATATAAAAATTTCTATTTGGTGGGCTTATTTTTGATAACAGACATTTTAGTGATAGTATATCTTGTAGATTTTGACCCGTTGATTTCAAATATGTTTTTATAATTTTTCTAGCTCTTTCAGTTTCCGAGATATGAATTTTTAAAATTTTGAAATTTGGGTGGGCTTATTTTTGATAAGAGGCATTTTAGTGATTGTCT
>JASKGN010022278.1:0-48568 GCA_030556245.1 Falagria sp. GC000072 | reverse complement strand
GTCTAGAATCGATCTCTGGTGAAGATTGCTTTAACGTTGCCGACCCTGATTTTGATTCTGTTCCAGGATAAGGGCTGGTCTATGATTGACATAAAGTTCAATTCTATAAATTCATTGTGTTTAATTGTTGTGGTTCATAACTGACATAAACATTGACATAGAAATAGCCGAATTTTTATTTTCTATCGCATATGTTTATTTGACAAATCCACAAACAATTAGACACTAGTCTGCAAGTGTCAAAATCAATTAAGTTAATAATTAAATTCTATGTCAGTTATAAACCACGATATTAAATCAAAATCCTATGTCATATTTTTTATGTTAACATCCTATGTTTATGTCAGTCTGTGTCAATCATAGCATTATCATAGGCCAGCCCTAATACGGAGACTTCAAGCGACAACCTTTCTCATAGATTTTGACCCACTTAAACCGTAACGCTATTTTATATTCAGTTGCGCATCTTGAAAAATATTTTTTAATCCATGCTCTACTGTAACTTCCTTAGAGCGTAACTTCATCTAATATAATGTTTCATGATAGGCAACTAAAACAACATCTAAAACTTATCTTAGTTAATATTTAAACCAATTTAAACCCATCGAAAGTTATATTAGTTTACAAAAACAGTTAAAAAGTCAATACTTTCATAATTTTATTTTACACAAATTTAGAAACATTGAAATAATGAATAAAAAACTTTATATAATTGAACATCATTGAAATTGGAACACGGCACAGTGCAGCACAGTGCAGCACAGTGTCATCGCGATGTTCTAACTCCCGACCTTCACATATTGCTTATTGACATACACACACATACACTAGATCAGGAGTGAAAATGAGAAATTATACGTCGGTGCAAATTGAAATAAATTTATGTTTTTAATTAAACTTATTAATTCCTTATTTCCAGGTATAATTATTTCATAGTAATGAGTGGCTTTCAATTGGTATTATAATCATGGCAAGTATACTAATTAATTGTATTTCATTTATTCATAGATACACAGTACATGAAGTAGTACAACTGCTTCAGTTAAATTTTAGTAAATTATTTTATTATGATTTATACATTTTAGGCACAAAAAGAAAATGAGTTACTTGCTGGCTTGGAATATCTCTTGGAAGAGTTCTATAATCATGCTACTACAAATGAACGGAAGCATGAGATTGAACAGCAGCTAAATATGTTTAGCATGCAAAAAGATTCATGGAAGCTGTGCATTTATTTTATGAAACATTCTACTAACGTATATGTTTCTATGTATGCATTATATCAACTTGAGGTAACTTATTATAGTTTAGGGAAATACTTATAACATTTCAGACAAAATCGTTCTTTTGAGTTGTATTAATTGATTTTATTTTATATCTTGTCAACTTAATGCATGAGATTTATAATCACTTTGTGTTATTTCATACAATAAATGGATTATTTTATAAGATAATGCATGTAATTCTGACTAATGCACGAAATTATTGATAACAATGTATACAATTTTATATGATTCACTTTTCAAGATAAGTATTTGTTATTTCACAATATCATGATATTCACTAAAAGTGACAAATGATACAATGGATTAAATTTAAGAACAATATTTCTTTTTCTCAATTATGTATTTTGCTAACTAATTATGCGATTTTCATATAGCTTGTGATAAATAGACAATGGAATTGTCTTGATTTGACTGAACAAAATTACCTCAAGGAATCTTTGAGTGCATTCACATTTGAATTAAACAGCACCACACCAACTTTTGTAAGAAATAAATTAGCCAAAATATCAGTGGATCTTGCAAAACACACATGGCCCAAATTCTATTTGGAGCATTACAATGTCATGATCCAACTCTTGCAAAGTGATCAGGGACAATTATTGGGATTAATATTGTTGCGAGTAACTAGTGAGGAAATTATGAATCCCAATTCTGCTGTGTCTTCCAATCATAAAGATATGTTGGCTAGATTATGCGATGAACACATTCCACGAATTTTCCAATTATTGACTGATATTCTAGAAAACTTAAGTATGTATTGAAACGTTTTACATACTCAATTTTCTCATAAATATATAGAGAATACAAATGATATAATTACATTTTAGGTAATAAGAAAAGACATAATGCTACTACAACACCGCCGCCATCACCAACACATCCGAGTCAAGCACCAAATTTAGTTCAAATTTCGGCGGCTTCATTTAGAACAGATAATAGGAAAATCATTCGAGAAGTTCTTAACACGTTACAACATCTTATCTCCTGGGTGAATTTAACACATGTGCCTCAAGAACTTATAATTACAATATTTAAGTTCATAAATATTCCGAGTTATGCACAAGTAATGTTCTTATTTTATTATGGAATTACAACTTTTATCATATGTTTTCACAATGTTTTAGGAGGACGACGATGTTTGTTTACTTGCAATGTCAGTACTTAATGAATTGTTGTATAGAAAATGTGCCCCTGCTGGTACCCAACATTTGTTTTCGTTATTTTACCAAAATGTAGTATTACTTCTTCGTGATATATCAAATCCTTGCAGTAACAAATTTGATACAATATGTAATGAGTAAGTGAAACTTTTATTCCGACATTTACTTTGTAATTTAATGTGTTTAATAATATTGGTTTTGTATTAGTTTTATAGAGAAGCTTTCTGAAATGTTAACATTGTTAGTCGAGCAACATTTATGGCGATTGGAAATTGAGCCAAATTTTTCTGCAATCGAATTTCTTCAACACTTGTTCCAAGTTACAATGCATTTACCGTCGATGGATTGTTACATGCGATGTTTAACTGTTTGGAGCGCTTTTATTAAGCAAATTAAACCACAGAATGCTCATAAATATTCAGAAGCTTTGCAGGGATTGGTGGCATCAGTTTTAAATAAATTACAATATAATACTAATGCTGGACAATTAGAGGAGCTTGATGATGTTATTGAAGTCAACGACAATGTATGTATTTTAATAGTTTTCTTCATTTTAATATCGTAATTTTATTTTATCATTCTTGTTATAAGAAAATACGCAAACCTACCATTTCGGTGACACGCAATATGTGTTACTAGAAAATGGCGATGCAAAACAATATGAATTCACATTTTGATTAGTGCCATCTTAAATATTTAGCGCTACAGGGATAGTAATATATTTATTTAAATGAATTAAAATTAAACCCAGCAAATGTTGTATTTGCAAGACGAGTACCCTAGGGCCTATAGCTACGGTGACCATTCATTTTTTACTTTTTTAAAGCCAGTGATAAATATAAATATTGATTTTTATAATTATAATTGTTTAAACTTTTAATGCATGTATTATTGCATCTTGCTATTTTTACTGAGAATTTTGCATGCCAATTTATTTTACTTTTTTTTATATGCATTTAATTTTTATTTTCTTTGATTTTCCTCAAAAACATATGGTGACCGTAGCTAGAGTACATATAAGAATCACGTTTTTGGATTTCACGTTTGCAAGATTGTAAATGTAAATAAACCGGCCAAAACATGAGTTTTTATTTATAATTTTCAAAGTCTACTATACTCATTATATTACTTTGTAATATATGTAGTAGGCTATTATATTCATAGGAGGCTTTCGTAGTCCTATTCTTCTTCGACCAATCATTTTTATAACATCAAATTTCTTCAATGGTCGATGATTCTAATAAATCTAAACTCATGAGGAAACATTTTTCTGTTGTCTTATGCTAAATAACTGATGCAGAATCTAAAAAGAGTATGATTCATTATTATGATTTTCCGAATTCAATTCTTCATCAATCCTATTTTCAAAAAAATCCTCAAGTAGTTCCAAAATGTAGTAATAACGTAATTAATAAATGAGAAATAGTAACAACTTATAGAGAATAAATTAAACGATGGCTATGTATATTTTCTGGTTACTTTGCATTATAATTTCCGTTTGTTGTTGATATCTTAAAAACCAGTGCAGGTATCACATAAGTTTTTGTTTAGATTGCTTTGTCTTCTAAAAAACATTAGAAACTGCTAACCACTTTATACATAGGGCATTAACCGCGACCGCCAACACAGCTTTCCACTGAAGCAATTTTGATAAAAGTAAAAACGATACAACTAGAGCTTCTGAGATATGTACCAAATTTCTGCTTAACAGCTTTTTAATTGACTGAGTTATGCAACGCGCCACTTTTTTGAGCTCACGGGGTTCCAAAATTTAAAATGATTCCAATAGTTTCCTCTATACTTCCTATAGTGTGGAAAAGTAAAAACCACTTAGAAATCTAGCACATATATGGATTTCTCGCAGTTGATTGTTGTAACTAAGTAATTAATAAGTTATTCAAATAAATATAGTTTGAATTTTTATTTCAAAACATCTTTCTTGTAATACAATTCATAATCGTTTGTGCTTTTCTGTCTGGAGTAATAAAAATCTAATATCTTGATAATTTTAGCATGAAACTGATTGGCATGTATTCCAAAATGCATCAATTGAAGTCATAGCCTTGGTAGCAGACTTTCAACCAATTGAAACATTTGGACGAGTTGTAAGTAAAATATATCAATGTAATATTTCCAGAAAGCATAAAATAAAACTAAATAACATGATTCCAGTTAGGTTTGTGGAAAAGCATTAATGATATTTATCTTATGCTACGCACAATCGATATTTCAAATGGTACCCTGAAACTTGAAACAAGTGAGATACAAAGACTGCATTGTATACTTAAGGACTTGGCGACATTGACACAAGCATTGGCGCGTTTATCCTCTTTTTTTATGGACCAAGATGCTGAACATTATAAACCAGCGACACCGATCATTCAAAGTTTATTAATTAAACTTGTGGACAGTGCTTGCTTATCAACTGCTGCTTGCTTTTATAACTTGAAGATTCCAGATTCCCACCTAGTTGATGACTTCACTGATGTGTATGTATTGCAGAGAAAATTATTGCTTATATTTATATAATACTTACAATACTTTTATTTATTTATAGGCATTGTCAGTTACTGTCTGCCTTGAAAACCTGGTGCACATGGTACAACCTTAACACTTCCCATAAATCCAAAGATCTGAATCAGTTGCTGCAACTTGTTTTGCCAATTATACGCACTCCTCAGGCGATACCACCGAA
This sequence comes from Falagria sp. GC000072, assembly GCA_030556245.1. Lineage (NCBI taxonomy): Eukaryota > Metazoa > Arthropoda > Insecta > Coleoptera > Staphylinidae > Falagria > Falagria sp. GC000072. The sequence goes on along the minus strand of JASKGN010022278.1, from coordinate 43,427 downwards.
GGTGACCTTATCAGCAGCACATTTGCTACTAAGCATCACTGCCATTATACATCCACCGCAGTTTATTCAAATACCAGAAGCACTTGAACTGATACATGTTGCAAGCACATTAAAATATCCAAAGAATCATAGTCGCGACGTAGTTTTATGTGCGTTATCAACATTCCTTCTGAAACCATGGGGCGAATTAAGCAGTTCGGATTTGCAAGCTCGGACTAGTCTGATTTTAAATTTATTCAACACGATATCACGTGAATATTGTCTCATCAACGAATTTACAAGTGATGAAGTTCGATGTTTGGAAATTGTCGAAGATTGCTTGCCATGTTTCGTAAACATTACGGATCTCTGCAAGGAGTTTCCAGTCGCTTCAAAGAAATTACTTTATACTGCACTCAAACCTACGATTGATCATACATTGAATATATTTGCTGGATTGTCTAAATTCGCTGCAGTTACAGAAATTCAATTGCAGTTCTTTTTGAAGGTGCTTGATGTGCTTCAACAGCAAATGGGACTTAATAATGTTCGACTAGCCGTGGATGTTTTTTTAGGCGTTGCTATGCGAGATCAGCAGAAAAATCAATTCACTGGGCTAGATATGCTGTTAAAAATACTGCAGCTAGTTGTCGAATCGCCTGGTTCATCGTACAAAATATTTATGCAGGGTATTTTCGAATTGTGCATGAAAAACATTTATCCCACTCTGATACAGCAAGCTAACGAATATCCAGATGCCATTATTGCTTTAATTAATTTATTGCATAGGTAAATTATGATTAACATCTTTATTTACATATTTTATATGGCGGGTTAATACTTCCCAAACAAATTATTATGAGCTTGGATATAACATTTGAGTATTTTGAGATTGAATAAGCATAAAATTAAAAATTCCCATTGAAGACCCAAAAGAAATTGAAATTTCTCTAAATCTTTTTTTTATTTGGAATGATATCGTTCTATATAGGACGATTATTGTGCCGAATAAATATAATTGCCATTCAATTTTTACTAATATTTGATTATGATTATTTATTAATAATATAAATATTTCAAATTTAGTAATGCTTCAAACATCGTTATCATTCATTCATTAATTTGCATTCGTTCAAAGTTTGAGAAAATTACTTTCGCAAGCTTAGTTAAATTGAATAGGAAGTTAATTATGCTGATTTGTAGTATTTTATTGAATCGATGGAATTACTTTTACCTCTCGCAAATACGTTTGGGAAATTCTCCTGGATGCAGTGATGTAATTCCCACATCTGAAAGTCCACAACAAGAAGAATATTTAATGCAAATTTTACAAGTATTTGGACAATGTTTACTACAGAGTGATATTAATATATTTAAAACCAGTTTAAATGCCCTGGAAACTTTAAATTTGAAATGGAAATTATATCACAAAGTTTGTATTAGTTACTGTTATAATTAAAATCGTAATGCATAATATGAATTATATTTCAGGCTTTATTCAAAGATCATATGCTAAGTCAGTTTCTAACAGTGTTATTGCAAACAATGCTAGATAAAACACACCACTTGCTCAATGAAGATATAATGCAGGCTTTTTATAATATGGCTGCAGTAAATTTTCAACAATTTTTTGACCGATTTTTGATACAATATTTAGACAATTTAAAATTATTAACAGTGCAGCAACGCAACACGATACAACACAATTTTTCGCATTCAACAGTGAGTTATTTATTGAATAATATTTGGTTTATTTTATTAACTCGTTTTTATTTATAGGATATGCCAACTTTCGTACAAAATCTACAGCGATTTGTTAACGATGCAAGATGTTTTATCTTGTGCAATACCAGTTTACCTGCTGGTTCTATTGCCCTCTAATCTCTCCTGATACAATAATTTTATATCCGGAATTCCAAAGTATGGAAATGTTAAATGATGAATGTATTGATTTTAGTATGATTATTATTTAGATATGACGAGGTATTATAATTGGGCTTAATTTAACATACTTTTACCGGAGTATGTTGCTGTATTGCTTATTTATATTATTTGTGATATTTTATTTATATGCATTGGCTTTTTAAGCCAATTGTCACAATGAATATGATGTAACTAATGATTTTTATTAAATAACCGATTTAATTTGAATTGCAATAAAAATTGAAACGTTATATATATGTAAATATAGGAAACATATTATATGACTGCAGGTGAGTCCAATCTGGAATGTTAATAGTGTTAACACCAGTAATGTGCTATGATTTGAAGATGTGGAATGAAACACGAAAATCAAGCAAATCTAGAATATTTTTGCAATTTTTTAAGGTAATAGTCCGGGATTATCTACCAGGGTCAACCATGTCATTAGACGTGTCCCGATAAATTTTTCCAGAGAGGAAGGTTTTTATCAGAGGTTTTTATTTAAGTAAAATAATAGAGTACTTTATTATTTATTGCTGGGGTTCAAATCTAAGTTAGAAGTTCTAACCTATTAATATGTTACCCTTAAGCATTGCCTTAAGTTTGTTGATTTTAATATAGCATGTAACTTATAATTGAGAAGCTCAAAAGTTATTTAATATTGCGAGATTTTGAGTAATTTTCTGAAAAATAAACACCAATTGTTTTCAATTTTTAAGAAAATTTAGCAAAACTTACAAAAATAAACTAATTAAGCAGTAGTGTTGAATATAGGTATATGTAGTTATAAACAAAAGAGAGTTTATCGCGAGGGCCGCAAGCAAGCATAAAAACTGCCAATTTTACAAATTTAATGTGGCACATCAATATGAATCTCAACATGAGAGTCGCAGAGTGAACTGCTGTTATAAAATTGTTAATTATTTTTATTTTCCAACGAATTGCGCTCAAGATGTCGCTCATGGCTTCTCGTAACAAATTTCAGTGGAGAGAGCGATGCATACGTCATTCTTAAACAATCTTAAAAGAGAGACTGCCAAAAGATTACATACTACAATAGTTAAAAACTTAAAAATACTTTGTTCAATAAATACTCAGGTCTCAGATATGCTTTTTACACTTCCTTATTCAACTAAAATCATTGTTTAAGACATATTTAAATAATGATTGTTCTCAAATATATTTATAAAAAAACATAATTTATTTGGCTATTATGTAAGTTTGGGTTTAATTGAAAAAATTTACACCCGTACATAGATTTATACATTGGAACGATACTGAGATGCGTGTATAATGGAAATAAAATGTTGTAAAAACTTGATTAGACTCGTACTGAATTGTTGTTAACAGTTGTTACTTAAAATATTCCAACACAACTTTTATTCTCCGCCATTTAAAATGTCCACAAGTTCTTGCTTCATTTTTATGAAGCTCTTTCTCAGTCTTATAATTTGCGGTCTGTTAAAGCAAAACTTTATTAAAAACTGTTAATTAATATAAACGATTAGAAATTTAATCCTTTTTCATTCTATAATATTGTTTATATATAAATCACTTACTCTTTATTCAAGATATCACGTGAATTAGGCATACCAGCAGCAGATTCTAACTCTGACGCTGGAGTTGGAGTAACCGTTGATGAAGTTTGCTGACCATTATTTTGGGTTCCCTCCATGTCTTGCTGTTTATCGTCCATCTTTGGCATGTGATTCAATTTTTCAAAATTCAATTGTATAAATTGGCACTAGGTTATATTGGTACCATGGCTATACCTATAGTTATATATATTAATATATATAATCGTACAGAGCCTTGAAAATTCAAAAAAGCACAGCCGCTTAAGATTTGAATAGTTTAGTTAACCGCGCGTCGGCATCGGTCACTTGATTCTCTAGTAAATCAAATCGCGTATACCAATTTTTGCAAAATTACAAAAAATTACTATCAATAATAAATCAGTAATCATATTGTTTCTAGTCAATAATTAACTTTAACTTTGTTCTTCATTTTTAACAAGGTATAGGTAACGTATCATAAGTTACTAAATTGTCTGGTGTAATTAGTGTATTAATCTCATTCTCTTACAAATGTATACCAAATTAGTTTCACTTCTACCGCGTGTGAACTCACATTCGACTTTTTTATTTATTATTATTTCCATAGAAGAGCTGTTTCAGGGCATTCATGAACTACTATATTACTATTGTATAAATATTGCACTGAAATTTTTAATGTTATAAAGGGTAAATCAAGTCCATGTAAAAAATGGCGCAATTGTCATTTAGTTACTCAGAGTTAGATCTTTCAAGCGAATATAAGAATACTACAACATCTTAACTTTGGAATGGGAGCCATAACACACTCATCAAATAATATTCTATTATATTAATTCTGTTTGTTGATTAAAATTACATGATATAATATGAGACCTTCGGTTATAAGCAACTTTATGAAATCGTAACATCAAACCATCTTCTAATGGATTTGTGCCACCCGGAGTTAAATAAAATTGAAAATTCTGTATAATTAATACCAATGCCAATTTTAATTGAGTTATCGCTAATTGTTGGCCTAAAAGAAACACTCATATTAATTTATAATAAATTATCAATTGATATTATAATGATAGATAGACTACTAACCTGGACATCGTCTGGGGCCATCCCCAAATGACAAATAAGTACAATTTTTATCAGTAGTCTTTTCTGCAAACCGATCCGGATCAAATTTTTCAGGATCAGCATAATACTTTTCATTCTTATGTATACCAGAAATGGATATTAATACATTTTCACCCTTTTCGATGTATTTATCTACATTTGGTAATTTATATTTCCGTGTACATTTTCTATCGAGCACTTTTATTGGCGGATATTTTCTTAGAATTTCTAAAGTTAGCGATTATATATTTTATTATTCAATTTGTTTAAATGATTAGATACCTTTTAATACCTTTTAAGACTTGTTCTAAATACTTCAAATCATTCAAATGTTCGTAATTATTGTTACCATCCGACTTATCCATGTTTTGCCAAATTTCCATGCGAATTTTGTTTTGTACATATTGATTTCTTGATAATTCATACAACGCAAAACTAAGAACTTTTACCGTGTTCTCATAGCCGTGAATGTAAAAGAAGAAACATTGATTTATAATATCATACATGCTAAGTTTGTCTCCCTCAGATAAATTATCTATCTCATGTTCATGATTATACATTTCCATTAGCAGTTGCAATAAGTCAGCATGTAATATACTGTTTTTATGCCGTTTCTTAATAAACTTTAAAACAGTTTGTGCAAAAAATTCTTCCGCCTCTTTCGGATAGCCCAAAGCACCATAATATCTAGCTAAATTTGGATATATCATTTTCAAATATTGCAGCAGTAATTCTTTATTGGATTTCGTCAATAAAACATTCTCGAACCATTCGAAATCCGAATTAGATTCCATTCCCAGCACGCTATTAATGTAAACATCACGAATAATATTTTCCACCAATTTCTTTGCATCTACACTGTCCCCTTGTTCCGCGTACAATTCCAACACTCCAACAAGAGGTGCAAAACTATTGACTAATGTCGGCATTAAAATCTTCAGTTTATGAAACGATAACACTTTTCTTACTTTAGTTGAAAGATTCTTCCATTTGTAACCAAAAGAGTTATATAAATGTCTACTTATTTTTTGATCTTTCATATTATGATAAGAGCAATGCATTGAGAAATACACAAAATCTTTGGTTAGAATATTTTGAATTAGTCTATTATTTACCGGCATAAATAATGGTCTTGTGAATAAATATATTCCTCCATAATGCACGCCAATAAAATGAAAATATTTATAAAATGCTTCTACTTGCATTTCGACATTATTTTTTATGATGTTCTTAAAGCTGCCCCAAGGAATTGTTGCCGGAAACGACCTAATTTCCTTGCGTTTCCAGTAAGAAAACTTAATATTACAATAAGCTAACGTTAAACCAAATACAAAAATTATTATAGATATATACCACATATTTATTTAATGTATTTTATATTATCGCACGTTTCATACTTTGTGATGCGTCGGATAATATTATTTGTTTAATAATCTATTTAGTAGATTTCGATATCGATTACAAAATTTGCACTTAATAAGATAAATCAAGATTATAAATATTTGAGCAATTGGAATTTATAGATGAAAACATAACAAACAAAATTTAACACCAAATTATAATTAGAATGGTTTTTCTATAAACTTGACCCTGTTTTAAAGTGGTATAAAAGAAATTGTATATGAGGTATAGTCGGTATAGATTTGATTTTTTTATACTGCAGACTTACCTACTAGTAGTTGATACCGTGGTTGATACCACAAAACCATTCTATTGTAAACTAAAAATTAGAAATAGGGCATTTATACATTTTTTTTTCTGACATTTGGTATGTATGTACATATCTTATTTTGTCACAGATACTAGAAAGACAAATCAGAAAAACTGTCCATGAGTTCATATATGAATATACACATTCGTTCGAAACATAATTCGACATACATAAACTTTTTTGTCATTTTTAGTTTAAATGTTTTTTCTTTCTTTTAAAATGTCGTAAACATTTTTGTACAATTTTTATATTCCGTTATATTTGCCATAAAGTGAAAATTTGTTTTTAATTATAATACATTTTTGCAAATTTAAAATATATTTGTTTAAATTCAATTATTATTCAATAGCTTCAAATTCTATTATTATTAGTTTTCCAATTTTCTTAAAATCTAACAATTATCAAATAATGTATTTTTCCATGTCACGCAGGTAAAACAATCTGGCGAGGATATTATTCATAAAATAGACCAGTAGGTGACAGTAGGTCGTATATTTGCATCCATGTCTTTATTTCAAGGCTTGAAGATTTACAATGAATTTTGTTATAGATATTGCCATTTGTTAAGAAGTTATATACCAATTAAATATTTGCAAAGCAAGCTAGGAATTATCCATAATAATCCAACTTAAATTTAGACCGTATGCAAAAGACCCAAGTACAATAATAATTAAATTGAAATAAATTTGTAAATACAGGAAATTTTATCAATGAAAACGGTGTTACAATATGCAAGATGTTTGAAGCCGCAAATTACTTTGAAACAAGCATAGATTCATCAAAGTTAATATGTGTTTAACTTAAATTAGAGACATGCGCCAACTGTGGCTAAAGTTTAAGCAAGACATGGCAAGACATTTAAGCAAGACAAATTATGTACATATTTTAAATTTTATGTCAATCGAATCAACCATATCATTTTGTTGTGTATTCAACCACTAAATGTTAATATATTTACTGAGAGACAAATATCATTAAGAAATTTGCCAGCATTTGAGGGATATGCTGAAATTTGTAATATTTGAGTCGTTGAGAAAAACTGAGTTTTGAGTTTGGCATTTGCACAGTTGCGTTTTTTGAAAAAAAATTAGTACTGTGATAAATGATACTTTTCTGTCTAAAGAACTGGAAAAGTAGTACAACGAAAATTTTTTATTTTTTGACTTATACCACTTTAGCTCTCAGCGGTTCAATTATATATTAAAACTTTTTTAAAAGTTCTTTATAAAGGTCACCAATGGTTCTTTTAATAAATTTCTCAAGTAATGACACCTAGCCCATAAAGATAATTCCTGGGAATTTGCACATATATATGTAAACAAGTTAAATTCGATAGCACCAGCTGGCACTACTTTTTGAGACTTCTATATTATGTATTTTTATACATGTATATAGTTCAATTCGGTCCACTGCAGTCCTGCTGCTCTGCAGCAAATAACGAGATATTTTCATTTCACTGCAGTCTCGTGTGTGTTGATAGTGTAGTGCGGTTTCGAAGTTTATTTGTGTAATCTAAATTAGTAAAAGTTACACAATATATTGATTCTTCAATATGATAAAATACAAAATAAGAACTTCTTAGCAAAGAAAATTGATTCAAAACAAGGTAAATTGCGCATTGCGTTGTATTTGGTAGTAAGTACTCATAGCATAAAAGTCTGATGTTTATTTTTAAATTTTCGATAGAACAGAATTAAACGACATGCACGACAAGCCACAACCTCATGTGGTGCTATCGACTACGCGCTTGGCAATCTAGCCCTTTCTTCATCATATTCAGTTTTCTCGTTGCTGCTGGTCTGATTGTGCAACTCAAAGTTCTATTCGACAACCATCAGAAGTTCCTTCGAATTATGGACTACAGCAATAGCATCGATGATATGACAAACACCATAGAACATGTTGATAAAGTTACAAACAAGCTATCACTGATGATAAAGCGTATTGAATCACTTATTGATTCTGAGAAACGAAAAGGAAGTAATACCACAGCTCTTAGATGACAATTAATGCTGCTTAGGTCTTATGGCAATCACAAAATGAATTTAACAGAAAGGATTGCTGTACTAAGCATAGGCACATAAAACAATTGCGCAATTAATAATGAGTGAGGTACAATGGCAAAACAGTGCACATTTTATTTTTTTAAATCAAGTAGAATATGTAGGTTTTATAGAATTTCATACAAATTGAATCTAAACAGATAGTGTAGATTTAATCTTTACTACTACTTCACTCTTCACAATACTATTACTTTCTGAACATTTATTTATTAAGATATACAAGGGATTGTTTAAATTTGAATTAATAAGTTTGTGATACAAAATATATTTACTAATAGGACAAGTGTTATTTTGTTGATAATTTGATTAAATTTTATTATGATGTTATTTAATATATGAGTTAGTTATGTTAAGAATGCTAAATTGTTTGTTATCTGTTATTTTTCATATTTAACGTTCATAGAGTAACCAATGCCAAAAATGTACGCTTTTACGAAACAAATCGTAATTGTAAATCCTTACTATAAGCAGAGCAAACATTGAAATGGACTGATGTTCCCATACCTACTGGTTTGCTTTGACTTTATACTTATATACCAAAAATTATGATACTTAAGTAAAACTTTCCTAGTTAAACTGGATTTCTTCAATTGACTTCTTACTTCATAGATATATAGGCAATAAATAACAAGACTATAACAATAAGTACTTATAGTACACTTAAGTAAAATTGCTGATAGCCAAATTATACGCAGGATTATTTACAATGTAATTAAAAACGTTTCAAAACGTCAATAACTATGTATTTAAATTTAGACAAATATTAAATCTTTACTGTTGTGTTTACATAAGTACAAGTGAATTTTGTATAAAAAAGCAAAAATGTGATTTTAATACACAAATTATAAGATTATTGGATTGTGCTTGTAATAAGAAACAGAGTTTACTCAGTAATTAACACATCAAGCGCCACACGTTTACGAGTACACTTTTTGTTAAATATTTTTAGCTGATAGAATTTAAAACTGATTCTTAATAAATGCCATTTCTACACTACTATTGTTTTTTCTTTCTTAGTTTCTCTTTATTTTATAAAGGTAACAAACGAACAATTACATTACAACAACTTATTGGAAAATTCAAAAAGTATTTCAATTATAAAGAGGTAAACAGGAGGGATTGTTTTTATAAGGACCTTTGTCTTCATAAACACTATGTGGTGAGCATAACCAAGGATCATTGGTATCTTTCTGCCATTGTAACAATTTTGCATTTAATGTTTCAAATGTCGATTTCATTGAAGGTTTCCCAGCTAAATTATTAACTTCTTCGGGATCCATTTTCAAATCAAATAATTCCCATTCCGAACGAAAATAGTAATCTTTTAATGTTTTGAACCAATAGGTTGGTTGATTGTTTCTGGTATTATTTAACAAATTCTGAAACAGTTATAAAAAATTAATATCACCATTAATTATTTATTTCTAATAACTTACCAGAAAAGTCGGGGATAAATAAAAATCCTGATCGATTGGAAATCCAACACCATTATTTAAATTATGGATTAATTTATATCTATGTGTCCTAATTGCGCGCATTGGATAATACATAGTAACTTCATGTAAGTTATGACTTGCAAATATAGCTTCATTTGAAGTATTTGATGGTTCTAAAATAAAAGCAAACAGCAGTACAAACATTATAACTTTTACAATATTAATAACTTCTACCTTCAATTAATAGTGGTAGTAAACTTTTCCCTGTTAGTATAGGAATATTTTTATTCGATTCATACACCGAATTTAACTCGATGCTATAATCATCCAATTTAATATGAAACCAGTCAAGAATAGTTGGCGTTATATCTAAAAGACTAGTCAAAGAATAAGTAACTTTTCCACGCCGTTTCAAATGTTCAGGAGATGATATAAACATAGGTTCCGCTATTCCTGAATCATACAAGTTCGTTCTCCCATTTGGAAAAGGAATACCATTATCTGATGTATAAATCACAAGAGTATCGTCTTCAAATCCAGCTTGTTGTAATTCTTGCAATATTAATCCAACACCTTGATCTAAACGACTGATAGTGATATATTGAGCAGCAACATCTCTCCTAGCTTCAATTGTATCTGGTATATAATAAGGCAACTCAATTTGTTCAGGAACATAATGAATGGGTTGCCAATCAGGAATAGATCCCATTCCTTCTTCACCATTTCCAAATTTTTGACAAAATTCACCAAATTCAGGGTTTGTATGGCCACATCTATGTGGATCATGAAAAGCAACATATAAAAAGAATGGCCTGCAAAAAACATAAACAAATTGGAAAGTTATACATGTGTTAGAAATTAATTTATATACTCCTGAGTTGAATTCCTTAGGAACTCTCTAACTAATAATTTAATATGTGTAATGTTTCTTCCAACTTGATTAATAGAGTTGTTTTCTTCAGTTTGTTCATAATCAAATGAATACACATTACTTGGACCAACATGCTTCTTGCCTATTATACCAGTTCGTATTCTATGATTTCTTAAAATATTTGGCAAACTTTTGATGTTGTTGAAAGAATTAAAATGATTTTCAGCCTGATGCAAACCATACATGCCATTCTGATGCGCGGGCATTCCTGTTAAAATTGCTGATCGACTGCAAAATGAATTAGGTTTAGAGTATATAGTTATTTTCAAATTTAATTCCTATACAATAATTATTGTATTCTCACCAACCTAGGAGAACAACTGCTTACAGATGTATAAGCATTATTAAAAATTAAGCTCTTCTTGGCTAGTTTATCTAAATTAGGAGTCTGAGCAATTTTGTTTAAATAGGTCCCCATTTCAAACCCTCCATCATCAGCTAAAATAACATTTATATAGGTATTTTTTAATCATACTTAATATTAAAGTAATAAAAAAACAATAGCGCTTTCGTTATTTTATTAAAGCCTTTATTAATCCGATTTATTAATGAAATTAATAATGTAGAAAACGAATGACGAAAACACAAAAAGTCCAACTGACTTGCTTGTCAGAAAACAACGTTATTAAAAAATCATTAATAACGAACTTAATAAGGAAAATTAATAAAGAAAATCATTAATAAATTGACATTAAAGGCTTTAATAAAATAACGAATGCAGCTAATGTCTTCAAAATATGGTTTGGGAATATGTCCAATTACATAGGATATCATCACATGTAATTCCAGTAGGAAAATAATTCTCATTATACTCCATACAGAGTAAACGAAACAAAAAGGATTTCAGCGATTTTACGAATTTATTCGAATTTATATTCTGTATGTTTAACCTCGAAACTGTTTACTCAACTTTATTTTATCAACAAATACGTGGATTCTCTGATATTGGCAAATGTGTTTCAATATTGTGCTTACCTACAATTAATAATACATTCCGCCTATTTTGAGCATTAATTTCACACCAAAGTAAGAAAAAACAAATAATTATTGACCACATATTGTTTCAAGCACAATCTTGTTGTGAATTTTATTTGTTATGACCCTAAATGACCTGCTTTACTTTTTAGAAAACTTGACTATGTCATCTTCTGGATATAACCGAAGAAGAATATTATGCTTGTTCGATGTAGATGGAACATTAACAAAGCCACGCAATTTAATTGAAGCTCACCTAGAGGACTTTTTATATAATAAAATCAAACCATTGTGCTATATTGGAATTGTTGGTGGTTCAGATTTAAAGAAGATTTTAGAACAAATGAATGGAATTTCTGTGTTGTCCAAATTCGACTATGTGTTTCCAGAAAATGGTCTTATTCAATACAAAAATGGTGAAGAAATATCAAGACAGAGCATTCAGAATTTTATAGGAGAAGAGAAACTACAAAAATTCATCAACTATGTGTTGGGATATTTATCACAAATTATATTGCCAGTTAAGCGAGGTACATTTATAGAATTTAGAGCTGGGATGTTAAATATTTGTCCTGTTGGAAGATCTTGTTCACAACAGGAACGAGATGATTTTGAGAAGTATGATAAAATACATGGAATTAGGAAAGCAATGATAGAAGACCTTAAGATTAAATTTTCTGATATTGGATTTACCTATAGCATTGGTGGACAAATTAGCTTTGATGTTTTCCCCAATGGATGGAGTAAGACTTTTTGTTTGGACTTTTTACAACAGGAAGGCTTTGAGGAAATTCATTTCTTTGGTGATAAAACTGATGTAGGTGGAAATGATTATGAGATTTTCCATGATACAAGAACAATTGGGCATAAAGTCTTAAACCCTAACGATACCAAAATGCAATTGATAGAATTATTAGGTGTTTAATGTAAAGAATTGTTGACACACTAATGTAAAAGATATTTATTGTATATATGTATGGTAATTTAAATTGATTAAAATACATTAAAAGATATAGATAAAGAGAATGGAAGTTTTTGTCACCGTGATTTTACTTGCTTCTATTTGTATAAACCTTTGTAAATAAGACAATTGCTGATAAAAAGTTCAGATATTTTGTATAATAATATGATTACTTATATTAACTTTGTAAATAGTAGCGTTCAATATTTATGATTCTTTTGAGACAAGTGTCAATCTGGCACATTATATTCCCATTATTGATAATTTAATAAAGTGCAATGATGATAAGTTTGTATATTACTAGACTTCATTGGAACCTATCTACAAATTTCTGAATAATATCTGCTATAATAGGGGTATTCATGATCTTGACTATATATGTATGTGTTATTTATGACATATGCTATTAGAAAAGTACATATCGATTGAAAAGAAGCGATATAATATTCTACCGCCTTGTAGGATTTGAACCTGCGCTCTATTAATCCAACAACTGAAGTGGTAGGTCACTACACCGCCGAACCGACAATTATCGTTTATTCTTAAGCGATTTGTGGACAGATAGATGTTAAGTTTATTTATTATATTTATGTAATTATATGAACACGGATCGTACACGTAAAATAGCTACAGGAAATAGCAACCAGAAAAGATATTGGAAAACTTGGAATTATAAGTTCAAGCATGAAGCGGAGAATAAAGCATAAATTAATAAAATTATATTGTAAATAAAGTTAGAGTACACCCATGAAGGGTAATAACAGTTTTGACTAAAAGAAGTGCATTACAAGCAAAACTCTTGTAAAGTTTGCCTATGCTATAATTCTAAATTGCAATAAAATATTGGAAACTATAGCAAAAATTAATCACTGAAGAAAATTTATTTACAAATATCATTTTTAATAGTATTAAAGCATCCTCTCCCTTTACGATACACTGCATATTAGAAAGCAATTCGTTGAGGAAACGGCCTCTTAATACTTTGGCCAATCTTTGCAGCAGATAAAGATTGGGATAAAGTTGGATAAAGTATTCCTTAAAATACTTTTCATGCTAGTTGCATTCGCTAGTTCTCCGAAGACCACAACACATTTTGATAATTTTAATTAAAATATTCCTTAAATTTCTAATTATTCAATTTCTACAGAGGTGATGTAGTTTAAAGCCAAAACGGCTAATCCAGGCTAATCTCAGAAAAATGAAAAGCACAGCTGATTGTCGCAACGTGGTGCGCCACATTTAGTCGCTCAGCTGACTTTTCACCACTCTCTTTTCTGCATATCTATTATCTGATAATAGTGTGCGGTGTGAAACTGAACTCAGTGATTATGGGATTCATGCAGATTATAAGTCGAATTTTCAATTTACTTACTTTTTTAACTTAACACAACTTATTCTAGAAGTGGCATTGAGAGTCCAGGTTTGGTCTCTTCAGGCTGTTTTGGCACAATTACTTTCACTACTTGTACTGGTGCAGTAGTTGTATTAGCACGTGCATTAGTAGGGGAAGGATTAACTTTCGCAGGAAAAACTTTCGCAGGAAAACCGTTTGCAGGAAAAACTTTCGCAGGAAAACCGTTTGCAGGAAAAACTTTTGCAGGAAAAACTTTTGCAGGAAATTGAATTGGCTGATTGTTCACTTTATTATACTTTTTTGTTGGCCCCGCTTGCAATGATGCGGCCTTTCCTGCACCACGTTTAGTTTTGGGCGCCGTAGTTTTAGGAGGTTTAATTGGGATAACTCTAGTTGGCATTAGTTTTGCTTGTCTACGTAGATCATCCATTGAAAATCGGGGCCTAGGTTGTTCGGGTTTGTATGCTGCTCTGATTCTCACTCGGCATCTTGGAATAAATTTCGGCATCTGCTGGTCGTCTTTTGTCTCAGCCATATCTAATTGTTAGCAAATGTTTTAGAAAAAACACTAATTTATAATAATTAGTCCCTACGTTTTAGATATTTTGAATGTGTTTTTATCCGTGTTTGCTAACCTGTAGTACATGGACCAAAATTACAATTTATTAGTAAATTTTCATTTAAGTGGTTCTTGCTTGATGCTTATAAGCAGGGTCGGTTGGAAGCAGCGAGCAACCTGAGCCCTAGAGACCCTATTGGGCCCTGCATATAAGCTTTGCCTTAATAAGAAATTACATAAGGCTGATTATAAAACATTCAATTTCGCCAAATGTGAATGCGCTCAAGTAAAGATTTGATATAGTAACTGACATTTGAGATTTAGTTTACTGTAATATGCCACATCTTTTTATAAATTTATTCGGTTTACTAAATTCGGGTAATATTATTAGTATCGTACAACTTAAACCCCACTAATTGTACAGAAATCATCAGATGTACCTTTTGGCTAATATGGAATATAATAAACCGCTACGAATGGAATGACCACAAGGATAGAGTAAACTTCTCACGGCTATTGATTATATTAAATGAGCAATGAAAATGATTTCATTAAGTATTTACATGTTTATTGTAATATCAATTTAAATATCATAAACTTACCTCTTTAATTATGAAGCAACTGTGCACAGAATTCGCAAACCGTTACAGTCACAATGATAATGTGTTCAGTATGTAGAGGCGCTGCAAATGCTTCAAAATTTATGAAAATTTTTGAAATGTTGCTATGAAACGAAAATACAAGTAAAAAACGAATCAGAGTATTTATTAAATTGTAGTCAATGATAAATTTAGTTTAGGAAAAGTGAATACAAAGCTACAAAACTCGGTGTTACCTGAAAATAAATTAAATAAAATATGAAAAATTGAAATTTTTGTAGAACAACAAACAAAAGTGTTGCGAAATAAACTTTATTTATATAAAACTTAGTTTTGCATTCGGAACTTCTTAGTTTTTTTTTGTGTCTTTGAAATGTTTACTTCTCATCCATTAAATTTTAGAAGAAAGGATTAAAACTGCGTTTAAAATATAGTGCAATTTCAAGGTTCAAAATAATTCTCACACTTTGTTGAACAATTTAGTGAACCAATGGAAATATATTTCAAATCGAACTAAAAGAGCATTTTGGTATGCTGATTTTCAGTTTTGCTAAAACAATCCAAAGATATATGTACGTGAATGAGTCTGGGCAAGAAGTCAGACATCCCAAACAGGTCTAGTCTCTGGAGTCCAGGGGTTCAAATGTTTTTAATGTTAATGCTGTATAATGTATATACATGTCATTTGCCTTCGCAGTTTATAATATTTACAACTATTTCTCAAGTCACCTCTTTCGAGTTGTCGGACTTGTGAATCTAGCCAATTTAAATTTATGCTAATTTTTTCATTTATACATTTTGGTACAATTTGTATAACCTAATAATTTTTATAGAATGTTTTTAGAATTTTAGGCATTTTATAGTATTTTATATTTCACTTTTAATTAAAAAGTTTTCAGAAAATTTTGAAGGCAGGATGTCTAGACAAATTATGTGGTTTTGAGCCTACAACGGTAAAGATTTCCCACTAACCCTATAACATGTTTGTAACTCAAATCAATCTTAGTCAACAATAAAAAATTATTATATGTCTCAATAATAGTTTGCTATAATTGTAATTACAATCTGAGTAGGTTTTCTGGTCTGGGTTACAAGTTCAGGAGTGCGAACAACTGTTTAGTCCGCCAGGTACTCAAAGCTTCTTTGATTGTAACATACACAAAACAAAACAGTGCAATTCGAGGCAGTTTGATTTGCGAGTGCGTACAATATGGACGATTGAATCAAATACATGTGTTCTTTCTTTTGAAAATATTTGACACTGTTTGTTTGAAGTGAAGTTGCAACTTCGAAAACTAATTTTGATATAATATCTAGAGGTAGGTACTGCATATTATATTATTGCTAACTAAAGGATAATGTTATATAATAAAAACATGTATGGGATGTAATTTTTAAAATTGAAAATTGTTAAAAAATGCCATTTATTTGTTTATGGTATTTATGAATCTAAAAAAGTAATTTTTTGAAAACGAAATACTAAAAGTTTTAATTGTAATTTTTTATCATAAAAGAATTTAACATTTCAATTAAATTGAAATATCATTCTTGTATTTGAACTATTATATTATTGACTTATGCAATGAATTGAATAAATATATTTTGAATTTATTCATAAAATAAATACAAACTTAATTTAAAAAAAAACAATAAAAAGTACAAATTATGATATTAAGAAATCATTTAAAATTAATTAACACAAAAGTTTATAATAATTACTACCAATAGTATAATATAATTAGTTTAACCTTGCTAGAAAAATTAATAAAGGAAATTACTGCATATTTCTCAATATCATCTAATAATTTCGAAAGAGTCAACTAAACAATTGCACAATAAATGTTTATTAAATAGTATTCATCAAATAAAAATATGTTTATTAAATAAATTTAATGTTTGTAATATAAATTTTAATGCATACTTAAATGATTTAATAATTTTTTTGTAGAAAAAACATTTGATACCAATACAGCTTTCCTTCTATGAAATAATAAATTCATGTGTGGTTGTTACAATTACTTAAACTATACGTACTTATTGTTTCAATGACCTTTGCAGTTACGAACGTTACATTTGCGATGCGCACCGATTAATGAAGTATACTGTTGATATTGTTAATTGCATCAACTTATTTAATTAAGCAGAAATTAAATTACTTACACAACAAGATAATATTGGCATGTCTAAATGAAAGCAGTGATTTATAAATATTTAAATTTACAGATAGAAATGTATGTATTAAAATGTTTTGCTGCAACATTATTTAGTTCCATGTTATATTTTATAGCATTTAGTATAATAATAATAGATGTAATAATGTTTATGTTTTTATGTGAAGAAATTATTAATATTCATATTTTATGTTCATTATTGAATATAAATGGTGCGTGTGTTTTCTCTGCATTTTCCATAATTATTCTCTGGAAATCATTGTTTAATGAGATCTAAAAGAAAAGAATATATTAATACATAAAGAAATATAACGTGCGTTAACAGTAAATATTAGCACCTTAGATTAAACTGTCTTAAGACCTTTTTTTTCCAAAATACGCCAGTTTACTATTCTAATAAAAACTCAATGAAATCTTTTCAGTCATTGGCGCTACAGCTTTGAATATTTTCAGGTCCCGTCTTGAAAGATAGGTTCTAAGGTGGAAGGCAAAAAATGTTAAGTTGCTAATTCTTAATTGAAAATTAACTAAATTTTTAATATGGGCTTGCATATCGTTTCAAGAACAAAAGAAACTCATACAAGTAAAAATGCTTCTTGTAAAGCTTAACATAATTCAGCTATTTAAACTAGACAAAATTTAGTTAAAAATAGAAATGATTAATATTTGAAGTATAATACTCTTTAAATTTTAAAACTGCTATCCAATAACCGTTCAAAAAATATAATCAACATAAGTGAAATACAATTATTTTAAAATTTACCGGTTCAAAGTAAAATATATGAATATATTAGTCCAACAAGCAAGTTATATATAAACATTATTATTACAACGATTGCTTAAAAATTTAAATAAATATATATTACTTCTACAGCCTGGGAACTTAATATTTTAGCATTTCATAATAAATCGTAGGTGTAGCAATATTTTTTTATCAGTTACTTGATAGTAGTAATACGATGGTGTATTGTTTCAGACCTACACATAAACTGAGAGTGTGACAATTTCTGCGTTTACAAGAATAAAATATTAATTCGTTAATAAATGCAATTATAAAATAATGGGAAATTACAAATCAAGTGCATCTTCAACAACAAGTAAAGATGGTCCTTCATATGCCAGCGGAATGTTTTCCTTGCTGCATAAAACTTGGAATGGCATAGTATATGAAAAATGGATGAAGCGTCGTGATACCAGTGATCCAGACGATAGTAGTGATTATATATCACAATACTCGTATTGTTCCTGTTCCGTTTGTCAAATTGAGGATGAATTTAGCAGTTGTTATTCTAGGTGAGTATTGTTATTTTTATATTTTATAATAATTCTATGTAATACTACAATACTCACTTCGTAAACTTCTATAGCTTGCAAGTTAAATTTAATGTGTGTATAATAAGTTGCCGATGTTAATACTTTATAAAATCAAAATAGAAATTTTCTTCAGTTTGTTTGGTACCTGCATTAAAGCTTTTTCTTATTTTAAATACATGGAATTTTTTTATCGTTGTTTTGATATTTATCACTTGTAAGTGTAACTATATGCGTGAAATGTAAAAATAAAATTGTCATACATTTCATTAGGAAAAATAAATAGCTGAAAAAAATAAAAACAACTAATATGTAATAACAAAAATCTAGGTATCCAGAATAAAATAACTTGGCATTTTCGACAAGTGTCACTTCGAGCAAATCACATTATCAAGCTTTTGCTTACAACATATCGTCTTTCAGCAGGATCAGAAAGTATAAAGAAGATGAAATTACTTGCATGGGGATTGAACCAGCATGGTGAATTGGGTTTAGGCACAAAAACTGAAAGTATTATTCGACCAACAGAAATTAATTTATTGGATTCAGATTTGGAACCGGAAAACATTGTAGAAATTTGCAGTGGGGCATATCATACTTTGATCCTTGACGATAAAGGTCGTGTATTTGCCAGCGGCTGGAATAACAAAGGGCAATTGGGACTCCCATCTGAAACATGCCAATTTCAACAAATTGAAACATTAGCTGATTATAAAGTGATTCATATTTCTTGCGGATGGGAATTCAGCGCGGCAGTAACTACTTGCGGAAAATTATTTGTGTGGGGAAGCAATGGCAGTCTTCAATTGGGATTATCCAAGAGCATTGCATGTACAAACGCTCCAACAAAAGTTCAAGTATCTCAGACGCTTGCAACTGGGTTTACCCAAGTAAAATGTGGTATGACACATATGGCACTGATAACAGAAAGCAGGGAAATGGTGGTGACTGGTAGAGGAAGTACAGGTGCTTTAGGCATCGGCGATAACTATAAAAGCAGTTCCTCTATTGGCTTAGCGAAAGTACCTGATATCAAAGATGTTGAATCGATAGCAAGTGGTCACAATCACACCATATGTGTAAGAAGTGATGGTATAGTGTTAACTTGGGGCGAGAACGACTTTGGTCAACTCGGTCTTGATCCTTCCTTGCGGAATGTATATGTTCCATTGGAAGTGTTCATGTTAAAGCATGCCAGTAAAGCTCATGCTGGAAGGACATTCACTTCATTATTGGCGAAAAGCGGTGAGATATACAATTGGGGCAGGAACGACTTCCATCAATTGGGGTCTTTTAGAGATTTACCACATCAGCCTGAAAGACTTCCTGGATTGAGCAATGTTGCACATCTTTCGTGTGGATCGGAACACTCGTTGGCCTTGACTCATGATTGCGAGCTGTTCGCTTGGGGATATAATGAAAAAGGTTGTTGTGGTACAAATGACTGCACTTCAGTGCCCAAACCCAGGCAGATTTATTTCAATGGGGATGTGATCATGGCTTCTGCATGTGCAGACCGTTCCTTTGCCGTTATTGAGTAGGCCAGTTGATAAGACCTGAAATAAAAATACTTATACACTTATTATACACTAAATAAAAGATATCCCCACTATATTTTATTTGTAATTATTGTATTTTGCTATATTGCGAAAGGAAAGTATGTAAAAGTGGAGGTTCCTCCTCTAACAGATAAAATTTTTAATCTTCAGTTTCTTTTTTCCGTTCAATGCATATATCCTTACGTTTCACATCGTATAAGAATAAGAGGGGATGTGTCGCATACCAATTTTAAAAAATTTAGTTGTCTGTAGATATCTTGAATACTACAATGATACTACCCACATTTTATTTAATATTTTGAGCCATTTTTCACTAGAATGACAGCTTTCTACGGAAACAAATTTTTATAAAAGTCAAAATAGCACAACCAAAGCTAGCTTCAGGCATATGTACTAATTTTCTGTTTCCAGTTTCACATATACACACATGAATATTTTCTCCTAACACTTTTTTGTATGACTGCCTTTTTCGCTGATTTCTTTAATAATTTTGCGTAGTAAAAGTTGTTGTATTTAAGGTTTAGATTGATTTTCAATCTTAAAATTGTGACAGAAAATAGCTAGAAAATTTACCCATCATCTGACGAAACTGTTAATTTAAAACCCCGAGGTATTTAAGAAAAATATATAAATATATAAAAATAAAAATATAAAAATAATAACTCAAGATTCAGGGGGAAATTTAGAGCAGTGGTAGCTACCATTTACCATCTGATTTTGAGAGGCCGAGGACGATTGCTGAAAGAAATATATGCAGCTCCACTAAATTAATATTTTATATTAATTATAATTATAACCGACAAAAAGACTTCAAATATGGCGAGTATCTAATCTACATAATGTCCATGGATTGGCGCAAAAATGATAATCCTAATCAGATACTTCATTAATTGTTTTGAATATGAATAATTAAATTACAACGAGATAACAATAATTTTAACATTTGTCATTTAACTGCAAAAGTGTTTGTTTGTCTGAAAGATTTTCTATTGATTTGAATATTAACATATAGATTAGTGAACAACATTAAACAATTATTATGAATATTAATACTGAAGAAATATTAATATTTTGATTGGTAATGAAAATTCACTGAAAAAATTGATTATTACCATCCGGGGTATGGTAACTAGACGTTTTCGACTCACACAAAATTCGAATTTAAAAAAATAGTTTCTCAGAAACTAAATGCGCTAGAAAAATCTAATATCTGTGCCAGATGCAGCAACTAATTGAGTTTACGATCCGATTTAAAAAAAATTAGTGCAATAATATTGGAGGAAGTTATTAAGACTTTACTGGACCTCTGCAATTAACCCCTAAATTTCAACTTAGAAGGGGTATATCTCGGAAGGTAAATAAGATAGGGAAAATCTAATCAGTACTTTCGATTTAGCAACTAATTGTTATCTAGAATAAGTTAAGAAACTATCCTTATCTGTACAATTTTAGCCTACAAATGGGCAAGTGTACACAAAATACCCCAATTTTGCAAAAAACACAAACACCCCCATAACATAAAAACGGGAGCTCCCCGGAACTTTTCGTTTGCGGATTCGTGTTCAGGGGGTTGAATTACATAATGTACGCTATCTCTTATCAAACGTAAGCGAAATCGACTTTTATTGTCGACTAGTGATCACTAAAGTGCATATTATATTAATCAAATATTGATTAATTTAACATGAAACAAGGAATGGAAATTGGTCAAAGTGACTCATTTAGGGCAGTTTCTTTAACATATGTAATCAAAGATGTAGATACTTTCTCTTATCAATATTACTGCAAAAATACTAAGTAGTACCTATAAATAATTAATCTAATGTTAAATGATAGAGAACAATTTTGCATTTTATTATAAACAACAGTTGGTCATTTCAATATTTTTTTGTCGGTAAGTGTATATAGAAATAAATATGTAAGTAAGCTAATTGCTTTTACAAACACACATTTGAAATTAAACCACATGTGTTTTAATATTAAAGAGAAAATATGTAAAGAAAATGATGATAAAGTGTAAGTAAGCAAACGTATATAAAACCGGACGCATTCATTTTTCTAAGTTTATTTGCATTTGTTCAGCAAGTGCATTTCCGTTCCTGACTTTTATCGACTATTAAATACCGGATTGACATTTTTTGCTTTCCTATCTAGGTGAATCTCTTGCATGTTGCGTTATCTTTTTGCAACAATTTCTACATCATTTTCTTATAGTGCATATCTACATATGTAGTTTATTTTCTAATATTTATTACATATTTAAATCAATTAAGGTCAGGGTTTAAAAAATCCCTATTAGTACTTTCAGTGCTTTGTTCGTTTTGAATTTCACAAAGTGAAATTTTTACAGATTTTTGCTAACTGGAAAAATATGATAACTTAAGGAATCATATTGGTATCCAGAAAGAAAATCCATATGATAAAAAGATTACAATATTAATCCAATCGAATAAATAAATAAAAAACCAACAACGGCATGCGACTTGCCTATGTGGACAGAAGACGTGCCCGAGTCCAGCAGAGATCGCGCGTGTTCAAAGCTCGCGGCTTGGTATCGCGCTCGCATGGTTCATTCCTTCTTCGCGGCGAAGGCGAAGGCGCGCACTAAGCTCACTTCTTGCAGCCATCCGTTTCGTTTCTTCAGTATAGTGTCGATCGCTGGCGGAGTTGTTGGTTTGATTCTGTCGTCTTGTTGCGTTAGCTGGTTTTCTTCTTGTGCGCTAAGAAGACTACTAAAACTCTTCTCTACTCTTCATAACTGTATACATTCAACATTTTATCATAAACTAATTAAATACGGCAAGACAATACCTGCCAAGAATAGTGACTCTATCCAGACTTACGATTACGCACCCGATGGATTTCGGTTTTGATGTAGTGTTTAGTCGAAGGAATTTAAATTAATGTACCGTTAAGTGATAAACTTAATTAATCCAAACAATTAACCGTTATAGGTAAGTTAGTCCTTTTTGATTTTGTTTTCGTCAATTTAATTAGACAAACTTGTATTTAATCTGCATAGTTCTATTCTTAACTTTATAAACAGGATATTAATATTTAAAGAGTATTATTATAATTCTAATTAAATCGAAAAATTCTCATATTTAACTGCACGAAACTAAGAAATTGTCATGCTCGTTTATTATTACTTTATTTAATAAGTAAGTCATAAAAAGTTAAGTTTTATTAATGTTTAAGAAGCTTGCGTTTACTTTGCTTTATTTTTATATGACTTTATTTATTTTCTTGCATTTGTCTCTTGTTTCTTTGTTGTTGTTGCGACAACGCCGTTTTCTACTTAGTTGCATAAGCTTTTCAACAGCGAGAACAAGAGCAAAACGATGTTTAATTACACATAATTGCGACAATTCTTCAGTTACGAAACTTTTGTTTATTGTTTGAGATATTGACGATGACATCTACATTTTCGTCGTGTTTAATTCTCTTCACACTTTTTTTTGTTTCCTTCTTGCGAATTACTATATTTATATAGCCAGCGGATATCCGAGACTTGGAAAAATTACCAATTTTATAATATCTCTATAACTTAATACCAATTGCATCAAAATCCTGAATTTTTGTAGAAAAAAATTATTTAAACATTGGAAAATAAAGATAGTGAAAAAAAATGAAGGAAACTAACAAGTTACGAATAACTAGACAAAACATTCCCGTAAGGCGTAAACCTTTACGATACTACCATACTACGCATACTATCTTAAGCCCATCAACCAAAGCCGGAATTCTGGAGTGCCATGCACAATATAAACCATGCTTGATATCTATCCATGCTTCACCTTCTGCCTTACAATTAGCTTCTTCACGCTCGCTGCCGCTTGCTCCTTGCCTCGCCTGTTGGTTACATGGCTTTCTCGCTTATTTCCTTTAATGCTTTTCATTCCTCATTGCAAGCATTGCCACGTTGTATACACGATACATATTTTGAAAACGCACCGAGAAAAAACGATGAAGATTATCGTAATTCGTAACCATCGTAACGTGCGTTACCAACTCGCGCTCGCCACAATTAAGTTTCGATTTCAAAAAACTAACTGTTAAATACCCTCATAACATTACACAAATGGACGAACGTTCATCGTTGTCGTGTGTATAAGTAATGTTTTTGCTCTGCTATCGAGTAGAGAAGCATTGCTCACACAACGGACCATTAAGTGTAATCAGGCTCGGATTCTTGAGTTTCTTCAACTTCATTGCGAGCACAAGCGCAAGCAATGTGCATATTCTTGTATTTGTACTGGAACTCACCACTTAGCCAAATAAAGTAAAGAACTGTTTCTCTGCGTTTGTTGAATTTATTATTGATGTTGTTGCTTGTATTTTCCGTTCTTTGCAAATGCTTTTGGTTCAGGTTCAACTTTGGACAAGAAGTATCTTAAAACTCGACTAAACGAGTCGATAAATATTATAATCAGTGTGTGAATACTTCTGATGTTATGTGGTATTTAGTGCTGATTGAATTTTAACTTATGTTTCATTTGCGTTATTTAATACTTTTTTCTAGATTTTAATTTACGTTTATAGTGTATTTAGATTTAAGTGATACAATATTTTTTGGTAATGTGTTGATTCTTTTTTACCATAGAAATTTGAATATTATTCAATATTAATTAGTCTTTAATTTCCTTAAAGCTTTTATTTTGGCTAAATATGTAGATGAATAGTTAATAATGTTTTAAATAACCCAAGAAAGAAAATTCGAAGGCCTTATAACACAACTATTATTTATGAATTTCGAAGACTGTGATTTTGCATGCTAATACTTGCAAATAGATTTCTATCCTCACTACCGAAACATTTCAGTATGCCATTTTTTGAAACCTTAGTAAATTTTCTTCAACTTAATTACGAATTTTTTTTCTTGCTAGTTGGTACCGTTATTAATTTTACTTTCCAGTGTGTCATTATTTTGATCCATCGGGTGTCTTATGATAAGCTAACCCCAACATTCTAGCGAAAATACTAACAACTTCAGTACAACCCAATTAGGTGTCACTTATGCTAACACCCAGCATTCTAGCGCTAGTGACGGTTATGGCTATTGTTTATAGGCCGTAGGTCAACATCGCAAGAATGCACATATCGTGTATTTTGCATTTTAAATTTACAGTACTTGGTTACTATATTCCAATGATATTATAATATAGATATTTCAACATCTTTATAATTTAATTAATAGCATTGAAATATAAATCAGGGTGGCATTAAAATCCGATTTAATTTAAAAAATCAATGTGATTTAAATCACTACCCTGAATTTTTATCAAAGAGTGTTAATAATATCTAGAATTAACTTTGCATTTAATTTTTATTAAGTGTTCAGAACGTTAGGAAATTTAATATGAAATGGTATTCTGATTATCATCGAAAATCAGACTCAGAATTAGAAATAAGACTTGAAATACTTTACAATTGGAAATCTTGAATAATTTAACAAAAGATCATTACTTTTCGTGAGTTACATAATTAATTAAAGTTTCCATAGGAAGCCACGATATTTGGGAGCGATTTTAATAAACTAATTAGACATAGATCGTTAATACTCTTAATGATTACCAACAATATTATACATATTTTCATTACGTTAAGAGACTACTAATTGTACAGACTTCATCAAGTGTAACCGAAGCATGTACATAATAGGATAAACATGCTTTTCATTGTTATTAAAAGTTTCTATTTTTATATCCACACATTTTATTACTTTTAATATTAATGTATAATAAATAAATTATATATTACATTTTCTTAAGGAACGATGAGTAGTCGTATAGGAAGTGAAATTGAAAATTATATTTACTACACACTTAGTCAACGAATCATAATAATAATTTTTTTTAATTAACATGTTTATATATTATTCATTTACCAATCGTCCATAATTTTACAAATCGCTGTTTTGCAATAAATACGTTTTAATTTGCATTGTTTTCTCTTTATAAAATATTCGAATATACTTATTATTTTGTTATCAAGAAAATGTAGTAATTAATAAATCATATAATAATGTAGATACAGGCAAATGATGCTCTAAAAGAAATGATTCTGAAAGGTTACAGAATCGTGCACAGGAAATACTAAATCTTCGCAGTTTAATTCCTGTCGCTTGACGAATAGTAATCAATTCGTTCAGAGACTTGTCTTTATCTATTTCGGTAATTGGCTGTCAAATTTTCTATAATTTATTAATTAATACCAATTTAAATTTAATCAAAAATATATGAAGTATCTTTCCTATTTCAAAGATCCATGTTGTATTGAAAATAATTTCTGTCGCGACGTCTAACGAAAAAAAAAACTGATTATTTTGCGGTTCCTGAAGGACACCGAGCTACATCACAACAGAAGTCATAATGCACATTTTTCATGTAGCTTACACTTGACTGTAAAATTATTCAGGCAATTTTTAAAATTCAGCTGAATTTCATACAAAATGGCGTGCATGGACGCCATTTCAAAAACTAGCCACGTTTATTGAAAGACCCTTTACATATACCACTAGTAAGGAAATATACTCTTCTGCTCTACTTGAAGCAGCCCTACGTACCAAGCAGTTCTTGAAAGAATAAATAAATTTTCTAAACTATGTAGAATCTAATATAGATGTACTTACAGACATTTTACTAGTTTTCTTTTTTCACTTACAGCTGAAACATTTTGCATCAATATACTAAAATTATGTCCATGTTTATGAAGTGAAACTAGAAACAAATTAAACACGCAAATGTTTTATTCTTCTCGCTTTTTCCTTATAAAATAAATCAAAGATATTATGCATAAAAGTTATTGCACTTTTTATTAGTTTCATTAAATTGATCGTACCTGATTTCAAAAACAATTTATGTTTTTATTTATGAGTTGCAATGCTAAATAATTATGCAAATGCAAAACAAATTTCTTTTCTTATTTCTCATTTTTAAATTCTTTTATTTCTGAGACATTATCACATTCTTATTTTCATTGAAATTGCGCATTCCTTTGCATTAAAATAGCACACAAGTAATTGTAATTAGTGAACGACATTTACTTTGGAAAACTTTCCAAAGTAATCATCTAAAACAAAACAAACAGTTGAAACGTACACTAAACAACTGTTTTCGATTTTTCTTTTCATTTTCGTGACAATTCACGATTTTTCTTCAAAATAAAAATATTTAAGAATTTTTGTTAAAAGTTATTGATTTAAAAAAAAATTAATTTGTCTACAAAGTTAATTAATTTTACAACAAGAAAATGCAAAATAACATTAAGAACATTTTAAAATTTGATTAATGATAAATTAGAATATTGCATAGTGTTACTGTTGATTATATTGCGGTAGCTCTTCAGATGCGGTAAAATGATACAAATCCTGAATTCACAAATCATAACAAACATACACTTTTGTTAGGAACAAATTAAAAAGTGATAAAAATTATACTTGTATTAATCTCACTTTTTGCAATTTTATTTATTTGTGCTAGAATGTTGTTCTGCATGACAGCAATTTTTTTCGCATTAGAAAGGCAATCAAGCAAACCAAATTAATGATTTTCTAATTCTTTTCTGTTTCGGAAAGCAATATGTATTTTTACTAATTGCTTATCAAAACAAATATGCAATTTTTATATAGCTTCCTTTATTTATAAAAGGATTATCATAAAAAAAAATTATTTCTAACGCTAATATTCGTTTCATTGTTCGTTTCAATTCAAAAATGGCTTGCCCTAGAATTGTAATTATATTGGTAACACTTTATTTTCTATCCGAGCCTGGCTGAATCCTGGACCGATTCCGACCCTACACCGGTTTCATTAATAATAATCGAAAAATTCTTCAGGCCAAATTTTTGGTGTCTATTGACAATAAATTTATTTATTATATATTTAATTTTTTTGATATGTCTTTGTCGTAGTTTGAATTTGTTTCTTTTTAACAGTCTTTAAAATATGATCGGCTTCCAAAGTTTTGGGCATTCTAGTTCATATATTGTAATAATAATCTCACTGCAATGTAAATTTGTCATTATAAACTGTTAAGTAATATAATCGAAATAGGACATTCTCAGGATCCGTTAAGATTAATCATTTTCTTATCTTTTTAGCTTTATTAAATTTATAGGAATGGTGTAATTCATATCAAAAAGTTTAAACCCTCAATGTGGAGTAAAGAAAAATTAATTGTTGTACAAATTGTAATTAATTTTATCCCTTGTTTAATTTCACTATAAATAATTAAATTTCCATTAAAAAAAAAATAAATCTAAAGCATTGTCTTTATTTAATATAAAACTCCGTACTTTAATTTCATATTCAAGTGCTCCCTACTTTAATTATAAACAAATTTTGCTTTCTTTAACACGAACAAAAATTCAATTTAATTAAAATACCTGAAATAATAAAAAGTAAATATGGATATTAGAATGACATGCACAATAATAAAAACTCGCATAATAAATACCTTGAGGAAGTTCAAGAACACGGGATACAATGAACCTTCTTCATCTATGTGCTACTAGAAATTTAATACTCGCATATTCACATTCAATACAAACATACTTAGCAAATTAAATAAACAATAATAACAAAATTAAGCAGTGCAAACAAAAGTAAAAATACCTAGCATCCTCAAAGAGAATATAAAATAATTGCTGGAAACTAGTAAATAAATTTTATAAACGACTTCAAACGTATGCCTAATTTAATTGTCTCGAATTGTTTATAAATTTGAAATAACCTTCCAGATGTACGAAGAAGCTAGAGAAACGAAATAATATGAATAAGTATCAATTGTTAAAACTTCACTCACGTTTAGAGATTTTACTCTTTGCAAACTCTTACTTGCTAATTACTCATGAATTATAATTATTATAGTTATTACCTATTTGAAGTCTTAGTATATTTTAAATTCAAGCAGATATATACATACATTATAAATTATTACATTATAAAAAATTCTTGGTCGAAAGCAATATGTTCTGATTTTTTGTATAAATTTGAATTTTAATTCAATTTCAAGTTTGTTTTCATACATATTAAAATTTAAATGAATTACAAGGAATTATTTTATCTACTCTCATTTTTTTACATTATAGTTTTGCGAAATGTTTATTTAATTAATATATTCAGAAGATTAAATAAATCAATGTCAATGACAATGTCAGAAGATTTTGAACCAATTCTTATGATTATTCATTTCGGCGTTTTATTCATAAATTAATTACTATTCCGTAGTAATTAATTAATGAATTTTTTTTATTAATCTTTCAACATTTTGGGATATTGTTTATCTAATCTACCTTATTATTAGTTTTGACCTTTTAAAGAAGATACGTCACTATAAAAAAACATCCAAGAAAACAAGTTAAAAAAGACGAATTAACAACTAGTGTTTTATTTATATTATTTTTGAACAGTATAGATAAGGTGAATCAAACAAAAAATTGAATTTGAAGTAGGTACTTTATTTAAAAGATCTGATATAAATTCATAAATTTTTGTTCCGAATTCTATTTCCAAGGCGAAATTAATTAACCAACCGAACACAACGTAGCATTAGCGAACGTGATAATTTGGAAGATTTAAGAGCTACGAAGTGAAAAAGTTGAAAAGTACGATCACCTTAAAGACCCAACGTCGAATACGTTATATGAGCAATTAGCTGTTTACTTAATGATGTAGTTGTAACATCCGACAAGAGCGTCCATCTAGAATTCATGAAACCATCTCGCGAGAACAATGCAGGGAACGATAAGTTCGCACGGCCATAAACGGAATTGCTGCTAATGTATGCCCGCAGCCCGAATATCATTATTACTTATTTATTAATTTTCAAAGTTGCCAAGCACCAAGCTTTGTGGCTTTCTTTTGAACGTCAGAGTATGTATCACTATGCTAAATTATAAGACTTGAATAATGTTACAGCGATAGCCATGACAATCATATTATTATTGTTATTCTGTTGTTTTGCTTAAAACAACAGAATAATTCATCGCCATTTATGAATTATAATCGCAGTCCTAGTAAAAATACAATAACAATGGTAATTGAAAAACAATGCCAATGGTGGGTTCTTCCAAACGCAGATATAATGAAGGTACTTGCATTTGATGGTAATTATTGAGACTTTAGTTTATTAAATACAGAGTTGGTCTTTGAATTCTAGTTTCGTCTCAAAATATATCCTAATATTATTAGTTTTAAGATTTTGGCACACCTATTTGAAGGTCTATAAAATGAAATTAAAATTTTCAGTACTTTTAACATATGTTACTACTCTTATCGCCATACACAACATATCACAATAATTTAAAGTCTGAATTTTGAAGAGTTTTATTTTAAATCGCATTAATACTAGAACATTATTCAACGAGCGAGTGAGCATTTCTATTAAGGATACCGATACCCGTTATTTTTGAGAATCGGGTACCCGAATTTAATAACCGGCTCTTACCCGAAAACCATAAAAATCCAATAAGATGTTACTTACTCGTGTACCCGATTATTGTCCATTTACCAATTAGTATTCTACTTCCCCCCCCATGCTTTGCTAGTCAAATACTGATAATAAAGACATATGTGGTTTTGATTTTCATTAATAAAAATCGATAAAAACATTTGTGCACACCGCTGCGTGTGGAAATCATACAGCACGAGTTTCGGATTTTACGAGTTCCCGGGTATTTATCGGGTATCGGGTAATAGAATCGGATACCCGAGATGCCGCCGGTAGGAATAAGGCCCTAAGCTAAATTTCAGCTTTTGATCACGTAGATTTGACAAAATTATAAATTACATTTTTTTTAGCTTGTTCTACCGGAAATGTTCTATATATTAACTTCATAATAATTCAAAGAAAACGAGAATCTACACACCTTTCAATTGTTTCATTTTATTTTGTTTTCTTCATTAGGCGAAAGCGTCGCTTACATTTTATATGATGCTACAATTTAATTACAACAATAAACGCTTATTTTATTTTTTTACTAACGTTGGGTAATGTATTCAATTTTGTACAGCCAACGTAAAGTTAATATGCATTTGTTTAGCCCAGAAAAAGGAGTGGAGTGCCAAAAGTGAAATTGAAAATGCAGAATTAATTTATTATACCTTACAAAAAATATGTAATAAAAAGGCGCGCACAATTACGTATGCAAATTACTATGAAATTAAAAAAGTTACTAACAAATAAAAAGTGAATCCAATTTCAGTGTTACATACATACACGTATGTTGTTAATTAGTGATTAGAATTTTTGACAATTACAATGATAAGTAAAACGGAACAAAAAGAAAGTTGTAAGCGTGTTATGTTATATGTATATGCAAATTGCAATCATTTAAGTAATGACACTTTGATTGATATGTATTTAACAATAACACATATGCCATGTTTTTCTTATTTCCATGCAGATATTAATGTTATTTTTTCCTATTTCGCTTTAATTGAGCAAAATCTAAAACTCCCGTCACATAACAGTGTTTGTTTCTTCTTCATTGCTATGTAGTTCTTCAAGAAAACAAAGATTAGCATTTAAAGAGACATTTAATTTACCGTATCTAATTAAAACAACAAATTAGAAGCGTGGCACCCCTTGGATGTAATGCTTCAATTACTCAAGTGAAGAATTACAAAGAAAAAGCCCAGATGTTACGAGGATGCAATTTGCAAGATTAATAAACAAAGTAAAGAATATAAATGTCCTACTATTTTCCATTCCACTACATAACAGAAACGAGTATCCTGCAGATTGTTATAAAACTTTTGCGCTTTTGTGATGTTCGCCCGCGCAGTGTTATTAGCACTTGATTACATTGGGAATATCACCGAACACCTTGACACTCATTTGCAATGCGGAACGTTTAAAAAGCCATAACGCTAAAACGAATAATCTATTATATCTACTTCCTAATAGACAATAGTCTTCTTTGTGAACTTACTAACTGTGTGATGATCTAAACTTAAACAATGATGCAAAACTTTTGTTTTTGTACAGCAGTTTTTATGTATGAGATTAAATATGTATTTATTGAATATTTTCAGAAAAAATATAATTATATCTTATTGATTGTCCTTATTAAATTTTATAATAATATGGGATTATTTTGAACAAACTCTGGTCTGAACTAATTTAAATGTTTTTAGCAAACTATTTCACAATTTTTAAGAACAAGGCTGAATATAAAAATCAAAACCAGTTTAATTACCATAAGTAGTTATTTTCAATTTGCTTAATATTAAACTATTAAAAACTCCAAATAATTTTTCTATTTCTTTAAGTTAAAATTTGCGACTTTTAACTTTTAAACATATTTTGTCTGTTGTTTCATTAACAATTTTTAAGCAATATCAATAAATTTATGATTTTATTAAAGAAATTCAACAAAAATAATGAGACATTAAAAATCGTTCAACTTATAAAATGTCCTTGAAGCATGTTGAGAACTCAACAATCTGCGATGAATCAACAAGTCAAACGGACAACGGTTTCAATCAGTTTCAATTCCAACTTTAATAACATAACCTTAATAAAAGTTTGTTTTTTCGGTTTCTTCTAGTTATTTAAAACTGCTCAAAACTGCATCAAAAACATTTTTATATTAAGTATTTATAAGTATTGATGAATATAATAAACAAATATTGAAATGAATTGCACAATACCAGCTTCCAATTTAAAAGGTAATATACTTTATCGCAATTATTTACATTAAAATTAAAATATTAAACTAATTTATAAAATTATTTTAGTTTTAAATAGAGCTGCTGTTGCTTTGGCTAAGCTATCTGATGAAGTTCATTTTGAATGCCATGAAGAAGGAATAATATTATCAGCAAGCAACCCTCCGAAAACTGCATATGCAAAATTTGAATTTGACATTAATTTATTTTCCTGTTACGAATATAAAAGTACAAATAATGAGCGAAGCATCTCATGTAAGATTTATTCTAGAAGTTTGCAGACTGTTTTTCGAAGAAAGTTAGACAAATGTGTGGAAACCTGCAAGATTATTTTAGAAGAAAATGCTGATGAAATAGCTTTCCGATTAAAATTTAAATCGGATGCAATATTAATTCACAAATTCTATTTAATAGATTGGGAAGGATTGACAGGCAATTATTTTGTTCCTGATCAATGTAGTAAAATAGTGGCTAAAGGTCATTTAGTATTAAAACTTTTGAAAAACTTCCATGTTAGTGATATACAATTGTTTTTATACATACATTCAGAAAGCTTATCGTTCAGAAATTATGGCTCTGAATATAAAGCAATTAGGGGTTTGCATGTTCAAGTTAATGTGCAACAGTCTGAGTTCCTTAAATTTTCTATTATGGAAAATACCAATTTATTGTTTCCAACTAAACCGCTTAAATCAGCTGTTACATTTGCAGACAATTGTTCGGCAGAACTCAATATTAACTTTACTACTGGTGGAGAGTATGTTATGTATATTCAATCTTATTGTTCTAATTCTAAAACTATGCATCTTTTAGGCCATTGTATTTAAGTGTAAGTCATTCTTTGTATAACGTCTTATATGTGATATCAACCATGGAAACTGGAAATACAGACTCACAGTTATCGAATAACCAAGGAAGCACTGGAAGTATTATTTCAAAAGTTGACACAAATGCTTTAGACAATATGGCAATTGATGATATTGACTGGGATAGTGATTTAGTAGCTGTAACAGAATCAATGGCATGTTCTGAGACTTCAGAGCAATCAAATCCAAAAGTCAAGAGATTAAAAACATCCAAGAATGATGACACTCTTCCAGAAGTAAATCCGAAAATACTCCATGTGTTTGGAAATTGTTTTGATCCAACACAACAGACATTGAATCTCGGAGAGGTATTGGTTTCTAACAGTGATAGTGATGATGAGTTTTAACTTAAGTATTTTGTAAAAGGATAAATAACTGTTTTATTTATTAGAATATTTATTGTTTAAATTATATCTGTCACTTTCATGACTAAAAAGAACATTGTTGTTTTATTTTCTTGTATACTAGCATTAAACCAAGTTTATACTATATACAACTTTGTAATAAAACTATCTGAACATATTTTGGCGCTTGACTTAGCAAAAGATGCCCACATGGGCTTCCATGAATTGCCAGGAATTATGGAACTTTAATGGCGTGCAAAGAGTACCATCATTTGGTTGCAAATAACCGTATATTGACTGCTAAAGCTAAACCAAGTCAACTCATGTTTCCAACGTAAGTAACTGTACACTTTTAATGCCATTCCTTGCAATTCCGCACATTGCATTGCATTTGTATAGACATGTAAAATGTGTTCGCGAAAGCATTGCAACTATGCGTGTTACAAGAAGTAAATGCATTTAATAGCGTTGCCAGCCCTAGTTTAGTGACCCAAGCAATTTCAAACATTTCGAATACGCATCAACTCATATTCAACTAATTTCTTGTATTCAAACATTAAAACAAAAGTTACATATTATAATAAACCTTTGTTTTTTTACGCAGTTTGGTTACTTTAAATAGTATATTTAAAATTAAATTCTGATAATTAGTAATTGGATGTAACATTAGTTATATATGGCCGTCGAAAGTAATATTTTTATCCTATATCAATTCTACATTAAAAAATAAAAGCCATCGTAAATTATTCACAAAGTAAATTATAAAATTTAATATCCAAAATAACATTAATCCAAACTTTTTTTCTTTCTTGATTTGTGAACTGGGACTATGTACAGTTTTCATACCATCGACAAAAACAAATATATCTCACAATTAATAATAATTTTAGCCTGGAAACTTAATAACTCGCACTAAAAGCTCAAATGTGCCAAAAATATACATTCCGTTAGCAATGTTTCTCTTTTGAGCATTTAGTTTTCCAAGTAGGTACATGCAGATATTCTTAATGACATTAAGTAAAAATCCTTAAAGATCCGCAATCAAATTGACATACAGTGCTGAATATTGAGTTCCACGCGTTGTTGGTCTGGTGCTCGGAAAACGGTAAATGGTAAAAACGTTGAGCCAGTACGACCTGGTGGAAGAAGTGATGGTGCCACCTTAAAAGTTCACATACTGTTTGTGGATATAAACAGAGCTTAAAGTAGCGTCCTTTACATAATCTCCATATTTGGTATGAACAAGTATCGAAGCTTTGCAGTTAAGTTCGTGTCATTATTTCATTTTGCGCACAAAAACTTAACTTGATCAGTTCCGCGTACATAAATCACGTGGTTTTTCGTTCATCTGTTATTAATTTGAGTTTTACTTTTTCCAAAGTATTGTTTATATTTGTAACTTCTCTTGGCTTACAAATTTTTAGAAGGGGAATCTTAATATTAAGAGTTTTCAATAAGAAAACAACATTGTACAAGAGGTTTCCGTGGCGCGTCAGCTGGTCAGCGCTAAAAAGGAGCGCGAGGTGCTTAATAGACCGAAGGAATATAAAAAAAAACCTAAAGATCAGCTGGATTTATTATAAATTTGACGAGTTAGAAACTAACAGTTATCTATGTATTAATTAACATACTTAACTTTTAATCTTGAGATTTGGGTCTTCTATAATTTGTCTTGTCATTGAATAATTATTTACACTTACAAATATGCTTTTGAATTTGTGTAATAATATATGATTAATAAAAGTAATATAGTTTAATATACAATTTATATTTCAGGGCAGTAATATATTTTTTCTGTTATTGGGAATCACGTTTTCTGTGTAACTTCACTTTTTTTATTGTCGCTGCCACTTTTCACTAAATTTGAAATTGTTTGAGGATACGTGCCTTATGATTCCTCAAGAATGCAAACCCAAGATCCTATATTCAAAAGCAATCCTAGTTTTGTTGTAAAAGTAAGACCATTAATACTATGCAAACGTAAAAGTTATTGGAGCATTACAAAATGGTATGAGCAAAGCATTACAAATTGCTTCGTAAAATATAACCGACTTATATATACCGCCAGGAGAAATTGTTGATGGAATTGTTGTTTATAAGAAAAGAAAAAGTTAATAACGATGCGTTATTATTGCCATGTTTCAATTCAACAACCCAATGACCACATGGCTTGCACGCCATTCGCGAGTCTACGACTCATTTTCTATTAATAATAGAAGAGGTATTTGTGCTTTATTGCTGCCCTATGAAATAATAACGTACCAAATAAGGCAATTTTCCTTTATCTTGATTTTTGATTTAGATAAATCTTTACTAATTTATCCTTAATATTGATGTTCATTTTTCTCTCTTTTCGCTTTTTGTAAGAAAAGCTTATAAAATTTTATATAGTAGGTAAATTAAAAATATAATTTAGACTAAGTTAAAAGGAAATCCTCCCATTAAGGAGATGTTTGTCTAAATTAGTGGTCCTCAAACTTGAAGTATGAAATTTAATAAAATTAATAAAGCCACAGGACCTTCTAAATTTTATATTTTGCTACCACTGAGAAAAATTGAAAACCGCCATAGACTAGAGTGTAAATGACAACAATTGATTCAAATCGGTACATTATTTGGTTCCAAGTTCAAATATACGTTTGTAAAATGAATTGGGTAAAGCAAAGACATGAGCTGTAAATTGTTAATTGTAGTATTCTCATAAACGTTAAAAGTATTTCCGAGCGCAACAATAAGACTTATGAATAAGACAATTGATTGTAGCTTGTAAATTTGTTCGTGTGAGGTTGTAAAATGGCAATACGCTTAATGTATATAGCGTGATTTATGCAGTTCTATATACGTAGGCAATAGTAATGTTATTTTTGTGTTTTAGATCTGCTAAGGCAGATACATGATTTACATTACTTAACATTAACCAGTTAATGTAATTTTATATGAAATCAATTATTAAAATAGAAAAAATGATCTCACATCAAATGGAGCAATCCATTTAAAGATCTTGATGAACTACACGTAGTATGTGACAAGATGTAATTCAGCACATCATCTAAGTGCTTTTATCTGTTTTATTTAAGTGCATTACAATGCAATGTAATTGCAACAGTACATGCTATTTCTGCTCATATTATAATAATAAAATTGATTTAAAATGGGACGTAAAAGAAAGGTGCATATTGTCGGAATGCAAATGACATTTCTATTAAAATACATAAATATTGTCTAGTTTACATTAAATTGAGAATAAATAGGAATGACTTCAGAAAATCTACTTTCTTTTGCACATGTTGAGTGTCTCAACATATTATTTTAGAACATAAGGCTGACAAATTTTTGATTGCTATTATAAATAACTTTAGAATTCTTATTTGCCCACACATTATAATGATCATCAAAATAAGAAAGCATAGTTTGCAATGATAATAATAATTAATAATAATATATATGTTTACTGTTGTGTTAGTTTGTGCTTTATTTAGTACTTATTCTAAATCCAGCGTCGAAACCTGTGTAAAGTTAAATATAAAAAAATTGTAGATACATATATATTTTGAAATACTAGTATGAAATTAAATAAACCCTTATTTTTAATACATTTCGAAGTGATACACACATACTAAAGAGTGTACCTAAAAGAAAAATTACAAAGTTACATGTGTAAATGTACCTCTACCATAATATATGAGAAACTGAACATGGAATAATTATAATTAAGCAATAACAATTTACTTTGCTAAAGCAATTATTTCACGAAGTAAATTTAATTAGATGCGTTTCACGTGTATGTGTATAGGCATGTGTATAGGTACAATAGATTTGAATTATGAAAACAAACAAGCTATGATTTTGTAACGTGTTTGTAGCAGATGCAAATGCACTTCATAAAATTAATAATGGTAATAATTATTACTCTATACAATTATAATTAACGATTATTAATCGTAATACACCTAATTACTATTTATGATGATTTTATTTCACTTCTGTCTATTGTAATATGTACTTGCTTCCTATTATTTTAAATACTTATATTAATGTTTTGTTTTATTTTGTTTCAGGTAAGATCCAAATTTTGAATTTCAAAGATACCGGAAACACATAAAAGATCTTGGACATTAAAGGTAGCGAAAAGAGGCAATTCAGGTCAAGTAGAAATAAAAATAAATACAAAAACTTTTGTAGTCAAACTAGGGCTAGTTTTATAAATTATAGTCTACAATGTCTACATTGTATACAATCAATACAATAACTTATATAACCGTATAAAGATTCTAGTTGTGAAAGAACCGACAAACCAGGGCATATCAATACATTCATCGTCGTGTTCTTAATTCGTGTTTACTTTGTTGGGTCACTGATGAATCTAGTCACGAAACTAAAATTATATTCGCATAAAAGTTACTTGTACTTCAGCCATGAAAAGAAATACAATATAATAAAATATTAATACTCAATGTCACAAATAGTATTACATCAACGGTTAAATATTTTTTTAACAAAAGCTAATGTATTTCTACTATACTTGTATTTTATGTCGAAAGTTATGATGATGTTTAAAATTATGCATTCTGGTTTAAGCTTCTAGTCAATTTATTTTTTACATTTAAGGAAATTTAAATATATGACAATCGTAAACTGAAATTACCAATTATTTAATAAATTTTAATCAATATTTTTTGAATTTATACTCAATTCAGTAGTCCAATTCAATTGTAAATGATAGTGTTTAACGTGTACGCAAGGAATCTATGAATGAACGAACGACTAGAGAAAGTTTAAGAAAAATTATAAAGCGAATCGGTGCTTAAACAGTTTTACAGTGCATAATCTAGTCACGACAATACGAACAATCTTTTTTGCTCAATGAGTGTAATTACAATTATTGCGAACATCAATTAATTTAAGAATCGTGAATAACTTGTAACAATCTGTGAATTATAAGAATTATCCTCCTGTTCATACTTCCTATATTTTCTGTGAATTGCAGACTACTCAATAGTTTTACTTGCTTTTAATGATTTATTGCATGTTATCGTGATAAACCGTGTCCATTCCATAATTACATCGAAAGTTAATTGAAAGTTTGAGGGAACAAGTACGAAGAACCACGAAAATTGTCATATTTCTTAAATGTAAACAAATAGTCATGCATGTCTCATTGTAAATAATTTATTTATTTATTCAATGAATATTTTAAAGAAATAATGCAATAAAGTCAATGAAATTGATACGTTTTAATTAAATTTAGTTTTTTGTTTAACTGATGAGTATAAAAGGAATTATGATAATAAACTATTGAATTCTTTCAATGGAAACCATAACCCAGTGTTTCCCAACCTTTTTTGACCTACCCCTAAAAAAACGTGCAACATGTCACACTAAACCGTTCAAATTGATACCCTGTGAGATGTATGTCCCACATTAAATTTAAAAAAAAGACTTATTAGCCTTATAGGATAATATTTAGTAGTTTAATTGATCGCTTGCTGCTAAATACGTTATATTAAAAAATAGAAATACAAAAGAACAGCAACAGTAATAGTTTAGATAAAATATTCTGCTCTATTTTAGAAACATCAGTTGTATACAATGAAAGAACGTCTACAATAACTGAACAGGAACTTCTTTCTGATAAATAAAAATGATTAGAATAAAGCAGACGATTTATTCATTGCAATAAACTACCGTCTTAGATATAAAAACAAATCAGTCTTTGTGTTTATAGTGCAACCTGTGGTATCAAACTCAATAAAACAATGAATAAACAAACAGTTGTGTATTAACTATTGTGGTAACATAGATATTCTGCTCAATAATACCTATGAACACGATTGTATTGTATAGTTTGCTGTTTAATTTGCATTGCCGTTTAGTTGTTCTTCCTCATTTCATTGAATTTCAATTAGTCATCTTTGTCATTATATGCATCTTTGTTGAAAATACCTGAATTATATACAGAAGTATTATGCCTAAAGTCTGCATATCTAAGAAATGTTTAGCTTCTAAACACTGTAGTACTCTGATATTGCTGCCTCGCCGTATAGATACTTTTTTTTATGCAAGTCGAAGTTTAGCAAAATGTCTGAAAATGAATAGAGCGCAAGTGGGAATTTGATGTACGTGACGGAGGAACATAGGGTTGTTACTTGTTAGTAATAAACATGAAAAATAATGTAGCATACAATAAATGCAATTAACAAATTGCTCACTGCAAATGTCTATTTATTCTGGGCACTAATTGGAATTGATAATAAATATGGTATTTTTTAGGATTGCAAACGAACGTTGATTTAATTGTTAACAAATCTATAGTATATATTTATATATTTTTTTGCCTTTTATGTGCCTATTATAGAGTTTCTAACTTCCGAGCGTTTTTTCTCAAGTCCAACGGCAGAATGAAATAAAACTGAAAATGAAATGAAGTAAATTCCAATGTACATTGCAATTATTGTATAATGGCAAACCCATACAAATTAATGTTACAAACACGTTGGCTAAATCCAGACCAAGAAAGTTCGGATAATATTAAAAATGCATCAGAAATCAATTAAACCAAGTAAACATATAAGGCAGTAAGAAAATTCTTTGGAAAAGCTTTATAAAGTCAATTTTGTTACAGAAAGCATAAATTATACTGCGTTATTTTTTTTTTTTGATAAAGCGGGGAATTTAGCAAATATTCATATAGAAAAACATAGAGAAAATATCCCTGAAACGATTAGTCACGGCCTTGATTTTCCGTTTGCTCATTTCTCATAAGCAACAGATGATTATTTCGCGGTTCATTTGCTGAAGGAAACGTGGTGTTTACATGTATCTAAATGACCATTCATTTTATCTTCGTAGCCTACAAATCTTCACTTATTGCAATTACATGTAACTAGAGCAGCAATACCGTTTGCATTGACATCGCATCACACTCGCACCTTCCTCATTCAATTATAATTCAAACAATCCCATAATTAGCGAATAGTGTTTAATACGATTGTATTCTATTCAATAATTTAGTCGAACTGCTTTGTGGTCATACTGTCTTTGAGTACAATACAATTTGATACGGTGTAATTAATCGAATTTCAAGGAACATTCACGTGTAGATTGAGTTAATCTATTAATTATGTTTGATTGTAAAATAACGGCGTATCAGGAATCAAATTGACTTGCATTCGTTGTAACTTACTTATTGATATGGATAATGTAATTATTGTTAGGACATATTTGTGATAGGACATAGATGTGATTCATAAATTTTATTAATAATTTCAGTTTAATATTTGGTACAAAAAGAGACAAAATTTACAAATCTAGGTATTTTTAAATTTATTCAGATAACCTAGAGAATTTTAGATAAATTTACATTCCATTATAGATAACATTTGACTCCTTTGTAATTACTAATTCGTTACAATAAACAGATTTTGGCCAAATTCTGATACTTTCTTGAAAACATACAAGCTTAAAGCAATCAAACTAATCGTAGATTTAACAAATATTGCTTGAAAATCCAAAGAGAAAAGCTCTTTTTAGTTATAACGTGGAATATTTTAACCAACTTTTTGTAATCAAAGTAGGTTAATTATAGATAATGTCAGTACCAATATTACAAGTTAATCAGTCCATCATCACATATTTTATTTAGTTATAAACAAACAAATAAATAAATTTTGATCAATACGCCAGAAAATGATGACTACCTTTCTCTTTTGTTATTGTATGACACCGTTGATTATCATCAACCGCTGCACTGGCACCGCTAGGAAGGTGCCACTAATGTTGCTATTACTTTAATCACATTGCAATATAATTTATTACCCTGAATTGTAGTAGAAGACATAGTTTTCCATTTACATAAATAGTGAGGAACTGCAATCGCTTTATACATATATATATATATATATATATACACATCAAGGAAAAGCGCCATGCTTTATAATTTGCAAATGCGATCCAGAACCGTTTTCAACCGCAAAGTAGTTTACAATTTGAAGATTGTTGAGGGCATCAGTATGCATACCCTCTTTCACACATAATTGGCAGTTTTGTCATTGTCTTCCGGTGCGTATTATAATAGCGTTGCATTTGTTTCGGTATATTAAATTATATCCATCTCTGATATTTAAATAAAATTATAAGAAACAAAACAAAATAGATGTTTTAAAATACCTATATGGACTTGTTTAATAATAATTCTTGAAGGATTGAAGAATTGAGAAGCGAGCACGCGATCTAGAGCGGACGCTAGCAAGCGGGCGGATGTACCTCAGTTTCCTGTTCTTCGAATGATGTACCATCAACTATAAAGAATACAACATGTAGTTATGTTATATTGACTGGACTAAATTCCATACTATTGAACATAAGCAACAAAGACGTTAAACAATTAACACTTTTAAAATTGTTTAACATAATTCTCTACATAAATATTTTATGACTGACATTAATACTTTTGCTTGATATGA
The DNA here is from genome assembly GCA_030556245.1 of Falagria sp. GC000072. Lineage (NCBI taxonomy): Eukaryota > Metazoa > Arthropoda > Insecta > Coleoptera > Staphylinidae > Falagria > Falagria sp. GC000072. The sequence continues at coordinate 889 of JASKGN010022278.1, read as the reverse complement.
TAGAAGGAGTAATGAAATTCCCAATTTAATGAAATTATTCAATAGGGACATAACAATGAACATTGCATATTTTAATTTTTTTAGCATAATAATGAATTATTATCTAAGAATTGATAAAAAAAACAATACTAACAGCAAAGTAATTTAAACCAGAAGTATAAAATGAATAGCTAGGGAAATTCATTTATGGGTATTAATTAAAATAGAATGTTAACAAAGAACTATTGCTATGAAAATCATATATGATGTAATCGGTTATTTTTCACATGAAGAAATATTCCGAGCAAATACTTTTTATTTAAAAAATTGCTATTCATTTTTTTAAATAAAACTTGTTTCAGAAATCTCAATTCAAGTACGATTTTAGTGCTAATTTTATACCTAAAATAGTTTTCTATATGCAGATTAGATTTTCCACCTCTGCCCGAAATTTAATGATAAATTTAGAAATACTATATGATTTTTTCAGTTGACAACTGCAACCTGTGATTTTGATTTATACTTATTAAAAGCACTTGAAACTAGGTATGAACCAATCTTATAGTCGCAGAATCAAATTGCGCTAAAAATATTAGGTTTTCGCTCATGATTTTATGGTAAAAACCTTTGCAAGAAGACTGCTCTCTAAGCGTGGGCCGGCCGATCATAGGATCCATCGCTCCCGGCAGTGGCGGATCAAGGACATAGGAGGCCACAGGCGCAAAAACTTTGCCGCCCTTACATACAAATTAAAATCTTGTCATTTAAGTTTTTTTCTTAAACTATAACCGACCACCGGGTCTCAACCGATGAGCACGTGACTATATAACAATTAATATTATATGCCCATCAAAAATTTTATTTGGACTTTTGGGATTTTGAGGCCGCCACCTTTCTGAGGCCTGAGGCG
>JASKGN010022272.1:0-10645 GCA_030556245.1 Falagria sp. GC000072 | reverse complement strand
CGTATTTGAAGTTTGCAACAATCAAAATGCTTTTATTGTAAACTTCAAATATGAAATATACGACAAATACGCGGATTTAGCATGCTATAGTCAAGATCATGAGTACCCCTAATATAATATTAAAATTTCCAATATTTCTCGTTTTATTTTATGTTTTACATGGATATAATTTAATATTTTGTTTGGAAATTTATATGTTGAAAAATCAATGATTTTCACATTTTATTATTTTGTCATTATAATCTAAAATATACTCGCTTAAAAACTTATGGAAATTCTAATAACGCTTTTCTTAGAATAGGACAAAGCAAATACTAAAATTTAATTCAAATTTTATTCACAAAATGTGTTAATATAATTTTTCATTAAAAAAAAATGTTATCAATCATTCTGGTTGTTAATCTCTTTTAGCTTTCAAAAAAAAATTCACAGATGTAATAAGATAATAAAAATAGCAAAAGTATCTGACTTTCAGAAGATGTAGAAGAAGTTAACATCAAGCAATAAGAAGAATTCCATAAGTATAAGTAAAGCACGAAGAAGTGGAAGCAGGGGTGGGAAATAACGTGACTAGAATGTTACTAATTTCAACCACCCATCGAGTTCAGCTCCCTATTCGATGGTCGATTGCGAGAAAATTAGTTTAAATTACTCGCCTCACGAAGAATCATTTTGTGCGCCTTCAATCGCTTAGCTGCTGTTGCAAGTATGGACTAGCAAGTGTTCTTTCGAGTGCGAAAAAGCGTAACATGCTCACGCTCACGAACATGTACAATGAAAGGAGGAAGGCACACTATTAAATTTGTACAACCCGATTTTATTTGCAAAAGTTTGATTTCAATTGAAGCAATCCACAATTGCATCAATCTTAATGTAACCTAATTTAATCAATCTAAAAAATAACAACTGCAAAAAAATAATTAAATTAAACAATAAAAAAAAGTGAATAGTAAAAACCACTTGAATGAATTTGATTTGATTTAATCGATGATCAAGTATTGTTTTTTAATAAAAGTGGATAACCACCATTTTATAAAATAAAGGGAATTAGTAGAATTTTATTAAAATAGTTATTTTTAACGTGCTGCAAATTAAACAATAAGTGTAGCGAATTGAAAGCTTAATAAAAATTAACAACTTCAGTTAATAACGCAGCGAACCAAAAATGAAGCGTACATTAATAGCTTTAAACGTGACATTTTGGAGATAAAAGAAAACGTTGGGAAAATGAAAAAAAGAAAATAAATCAGTGTGGGAATATTATCGATGCAATAAATTTCGTACGAATTAACTGATTTATACTTTATTTTTAATGGAAACGAGAAGCACACACGTTGTATCTGTTGCATGTATAGTAAAAGAATACCCCACACACCAATAGCCCCGAAAGATAATAAAAGGGACGCACGTTTTCCAATTTCCCAGTGGAAATTAAAAGCCAAGCCATGAACAGCCACACCGCGCATCACGCCATACATAATTTATTATTATTATTTATATTTTTAATTATTACTATATTCGAAAGGAGAATAGTTAGTTATAATTCTATATAGAAGTACAAGAATAAGAAAATGAGAGCTAGAACATTTTAAGTTCACCCGAGATTTGGAAAGAGTATGTATAGAATACATAAATTAATATTCATATAATTAAGAAGGGTTGGTTTACTTCGGAACTTTCAATGTTTGAGATGTTAGGCCTCATCAAACACGTCTCATCCACTTCGCTTCGTGTTCTTCCTTCCCGTAGTTTCCTTCCAAGCACTAGTGGAATTCTTACTAAGCTATTGAGTTAACCCTAAATCTAGGAGCTGAGTGTATAAGACTAAGTTTGTCTTCCATTGAGATCAAAATCATTCAAATATCCGAAACGCCAATGACGGATGTGCTCTGTTTATTCACAAATGTGCGGATATTGATTAAGGGAACATTTGCGTCGCTTCAGAGGAACCCATTGCCTTATATCATTTGCATCGGCGCTGAACTATTGTCAATCTGATATTATTAATAAGACATCCGCAATTACTAGGCGAACCCAACTCCCTTCAAAAGACTTGAGTTATTCAGTCATCGAGTTATTCACTGTTTATAAATGGAGCATGGAGCTAACCTCCATTTAAGCTCTGACACCTTATATAACGGGAATAATTTGATGGATTGTGGACTTTTGTTTATTGCAATATTTATTTTGGGTTATTTTAGGTTAAGTTTCTAGTAGTTTTTCAGTTAGAAGTTAAAGCCTATCTCACTTAAAATATTTTCGAGGAAATTTTATATTTTACAAAGCGGATTAAAAAAAGTACTAAAAACATAACCACACAATGCTGGTAGGTACATTGTGTGTTCCAGTTTAGTAGTATTAGCAGAAACTGACATCTGTTAAAAGCATGGAGCGGATTGAAATCGGCGAGGTGTAAAACATGATACTGACAATATCTCCGCGCTTGCATGGCACCCATTTAGCAACATCCACCCACATAGAGGATAAGTGCATGAATGGAACCTTGTATGGTCGACATTCTCGTATTTTAGTTGTGACACTTGTGCGTAGAACCATGGCGACATGTCGTCTCTCCATTGGGATCAAATTAAAACCCACTAGTTCGCTAGTGAAGCGCCATGTTTGTAAATTCCATTGCGCATTATGTGCACTGCAAATGCAATTACACCTTGTTTCCTATCGGCATGTTGTTGTTACTTTCTGTCAAAAACTATACTATTGAATCATTTTGCCTCGCGGGACAATTGCTAAAACAAGAAAAACTTTATTGTAACAACAATACTATGTTGTTATTGTTGTGTTATTAAAAGACAATACAAACGATGTTTTAACATTTTGTTTGATATTATGGAAACTTTAATTTGTTTTCTACATGCACACAGATCGAATAAACTAAATAACATTTTAATAAGTTTTAGCAATTGTACAGTTCTGAAACTATATAAGGATGTAGCAAATAAGTTCTAAATTAGAAACGCAACAAACAAATGAGAAGATATAAGCCGATAGGGGATTGAGCAAAGCAAAGGTGTGGAAGGAGTAGTAACAACCAACCAAAATTACGTCACTGCTAATCCGAAAAGCGTCCGTGAAATGATAAACTATAACATAATCCAGTTTTGGTTTGTTAGTCTCAGGAGTGGACCATTTTAGCCCTGATCTCTGTAGCTGCTGATTTACGAGTGCCAGAGACAGAGTGGTCAGAAACAAACCACCCCGCATCCTGCTGCTTTCTATAGCACCGCGGCGAACGGTCAAAACTCATGAGAATCTCTTCCCCGAGTCGAAGTGGCAGTGGGACGAGAAGACGAAGGAGCAAAGTGTATTGTACAACAATGAGGGTTTTCTCCCCGGAAGCTATGAATGCTCGTCCTGCTCAGCTGTGTGCGTTAGCATCGCCACCATAGGAGAAATAGAGAAAGAGAGTGCTGCTTCGTCGGTTTTATGAAATATTATTAATTACAATCATTTATCTTCGAGCACGATATGGTTCTGTTCTCAGGAAACTCTCGACTAAGGATTCTGCTTTCCTATAGACTAGTAACATTTTGAAATGCGATATTTATTGCTTGCAGCAAGGCTTTTGCTCAACGAAGACAACACACGACGAGATGGACGCAGATCGCCGAGAATCACAACGACAACGAAAAAGATTAATGCTATACTATCATTGTCGAGTCTAACTATCGTCGAATGGATCCAAAATTGATCTTTATCCATAATTTTTTGTCTGGATGCTTTTTCTTTTAAAATGGATTAAATTATTTTGAGGTTAGGATAAGAACTAGATATAAAACGTGTGATTTTAAATTGAAATGGAAAGGAAAAATGAGGGTTGTGATAATAATTATACTCCTGGGTTGAAACATTAGATGACTGTAACTGATTCGATCGTTAGGCTAAAAGTTGAAGGGCTGTTAAATTGTAATGCTCAAGAGATTTTTGATTACCCTCTGAAATGTGTATCATGGTTTATATTAGAGGGTGAAGGGCATAACATCCTTAAGTTTGGGGGGAAATCTGCACTTAGTAAAAGTGTTGGTGCATAGCAAAAGGAACCACAATCATTTAGAATGATTATAATTTAGCTGATACAGGGTAATCAATAAATATATTTTGAAAAGTTTGCTCATTATTTCTACCCATTAGCAATTCAAAATTCTAATTCAATGAGCAAATAAATACACAGCGACTTTTATTCTTTATACAAAAAAAGAAAGAAGCAAGAAAGAAGTACAAATTTTTAATGAAATTCGGAAAACCAACTTCCAAGTTGAATTTGTTTTCAAGCACAAGGTACATATACGTATACTCAATACAGGTAGATGTAGCAAGGTATACTTTGTAAGTACTTCTTGAAGGTGGTGTTCCAATCTTCCGAATCGACAACTGAACGAACGATGTCCAAAGTTCGCAAGCTGCTAGTCCACTACTCGGATGTGAGCGACTGTGGATTAAGAAGGCGATTCGACAAAAATAAAATATAAAAAATAAAGCCGGCGGAGAAAAGAAATTGCGAGACGAAAAAAGTCGCAGGAAGTTGAACGCGCAATTGAAACTTGGAATAAGTTTGGCGAGTTTTTCAAGTGTTTGCTGAATAAACTCACCTGCAGGACACTCATACATGCACTTCGTCTCGGATGGAAAAGAAAACGCATTATGTCTGACTCCTTTTCTTTTAATTTATGGTGTGGAACAACACTACGTTTTTATTTCGCCATGAATAATACAAAACTCACTTTGAGTGGGAAAAACAATGTGGGGAAATTTATGTAATCAACTCGTTCTGTTTTAGGTTATAAATATATAAGTGGGTATGGGATGGAAATGATGTACAAGATTTTAACTATTTTTTTAAATATTTTGAATTTTAACAAACACTCAGTAGATGCGAATAGCAATTTGATGATGAGAACGAGAGGGCTTTTTAAAGTGTTTAGTTTCCTGGTAACATCGTAAATCATCAGAAACATCCACCTTTACCATTAGTCCTTGCTTATATATTTGTAGAATTCGTTTGCGTCCTTTAAATTATCTGCATAAGTAAATATCTCTTTGCGGTGTGGTACACAAAAGATTTATGCCTCTGATGGCTTCTTAATTCGAAAATAATCGCAATAACGAACACAAAATTGTATAAAATATGGGGAGCATGCACGATGCACAAAGTGCCATCTTGGTACATGTTAGTACCTGCTGCAAATGGTTATCATAGGGGAGAAGATAATAGCAAAATATGTCTAGCCGAACTACGTGTTTATACGTGTAATGAAATACATCTATTGATATTACCCCATGCATGGATATGCAAACAAAATACGATAATAACTGATGATTTAGCATAATATTAAATTGATGCAATGTATGTTTGGTTGCATATTACTAAGTAAATAATAATTTTATTACTTCCAATTGTATATATAATTTAGGATTAAATTAAATTGTTTCAATGATTACAGCATTAGTAAAACTCTTTAGAATGTAATGAATTACGTTGAGTGTAAATGGAAGTGATAACGAAGATAAGCAGAATGCAATTATATTCCATATGTATAATGTGTTGCTGTGTGCATAATAATTTATGCAAAATTCCCTTCAAACACATTACATAATATGTCACACATATTATCATCATTAATAATAATAAACCGGTAATGGACGTCGTTACATAGCATTGTAAGTAAACAGGATTCCCATTTCCAAACAGAATGTATAAGTTCAAGTATGCGTTTCTGTCTAAAGTGAGGTTAGGGAAGTATTGAGAGGCGCTAATAGTCAATGCCACCGCCATCATGCCACCGCCGCCAAGCATGTCACGCGTTGTTATTGTAATTGGGAAACGTTTACTTGCATGTGACATGATCCTGCCATGAATATACAGGATAATAAATTCAATACTGAACAACACTATCCATTATGGCATAAGTTCACTTATTCATATTTAAGTACTTGCCCCAAATGATTTAATTTAATTAATTATTTAATTTGTAAGATTTTATACGTTGAAAAAGAGTAGTATAACAATTAATTGCGTTTAGTCTGAGAGGATATAATTAAGAATGGTTTAAGCCCTAAGGTTAATAAAATATCCTGTATCGTATAGCTTATTAAGATTGTATTCATATTATGAAGGTATCAATCGTACATTGTGAGTTGTGCACATTGGAAATGCCGTTCTATTCGTGCCACGTATATCCATCATCATCACCGACGCTGTCAGGCTACAACTAAACTAGCAGCTAGTTATATATTGTTGAATTGTTGAATTGAATTGTCAGAACTTGCAACAGTTTGTGCGTTATACTTTAATGATCAGTGGAATATATGAGCGTGCTTGCTATTCTACTTAAAATTGAATCGAAGCGGAAAAGGGTGCTTATTATTAATACATTTATTAATGACTTATTGATATGATTAACAATAAAAGTCTGTAAAATATACCTTTTCCACGAATCAAGCTTATTAGAAAATAAATTGGTAAGATCGAATAATGCGCTGCCACTCAAGACGCAAGTTTCAATGTAATTTGAGCTGAAATCAACAGATAACACTTATTTCATTCTTTTGCAGAAAATATTATTTTTTAGCAGGAAAGATGGAAATCATGATTAAAATAAGCTTTATTAACTTATCGGAAAATTCCGTCGCAGAATCAATCATTGAATCAATTTGTTTACACGGGAAATGCAATTGTCCACACATCCCTGCTAAAACATCCAAATATATTCTTCATAAATTAGAATAGCACAAGTGAACTGGTGATCACTTTTAGCATGTTTATTTAAATCTAGAACCAATAAAGTCTTTAACTCTTTTGGGTAGATATTTTGCCTACCGGCCCTTGCATGTACTACTCGAGTAAAAAAGCGTAAAGTGTCAATAAGCAATTTGAGTTTGAGAATGGCTACTGCTCCCACTGTGTGTCTCTTGGCCATTTGCTTTGTTATTCATGCAGGCAGGGGCGGCAAGCGTCATCGAATATAAATTGTTCGTTGTGGCGGAAATTGAACACAGCAAACCCACCCATTCCATTATTCTCAACACCTTGGGTCATTCGTAGTGAATTTCCCTTCAGCGATAAAAGCTTTAGGAGACAGCGAACAAATAAAATAAATTGAGATTTAGCAAGACAAATAAATATCGTGATGTTGCAATTTAATTGCAAGTAAAATTGCCGGAAGGACGCATCGCATCTCGTCTTTGATGTCTGGTTCAAAGTTCTACTGGCTGAGTACACATCGAAAGTGCAACAGTGTTGTTGCTTTTTGTTTTGCTACCGAATAGAAAAAGCTTTGCATCGCATTATTAAAATATCTCTCCAACTATAGAGCAAGTAAAACAGAAGAGCTGTTGCAAGTGTTTATGGTAAACTAGAAGGGGTAAAGCGGTGTGTTTGGGATCAGAGCGGCGCAACGGGCTGGTGGATGTGGATTGTGCAACATGGTCAACTGAGTAATGAGTACGTTCAGAATTCCTGGATGGTATCAACATGTATACTGTATTACTCGACCTGTATCGTGCATGAAGCGTTCAACATCAAAGGATCCGCATGCTCTCCTCGCTTGGTGCATATTCGAAATTCTACGTTCGCTGAATTCTAACGAAGGACTATCTGGCACGAATACACATTGCCATCAGGGAGGCCTAGGTTGTTGCCCATGGTACCACCGACTAGTTGATTCTTTCTCGTTGGCGCTATTTTTTTATAATGATCTAAAATAATCTAAAATCGGGTTGTTTTTTGAATTTGATTTTTGAGCAAATTTGAATTATGTTTTTTTACACAATCATATTTTTACCTACCATTATGATAATCGAATTTTGTTAGCATTATAATAGCCAGCATTTATTTAATTTCCTACCTCCATATGAGTATAGCGTTCCGATTGATTTTGTAATTTCAAACCTCATCGAACAAACAATTAAAATCGCATCAATTATTCAGTCACTTTGCATAGAATTTACATTTTTCCACCATGCAGTTTATGAATGACCCTAGAATAAAAGTTCACTCAGTTACTGAACTGATCTTGCTTACAGACATAAAAAGTAACACGGCGAATACAAAAATGTGTTAATTGTCAACAATTAAAATTGATAAAGTAGCATAATTGTGAAACGCGAAACAGTAATAAACACTTTTTATGCTTCGTGAATATCCTCGTTTTGTTTCCTTTACGAAGAGGAGTATTTTCTGCTTCTCTATGATTTCGTGTTGTGTCAGTGTGTTGATTGTGGATGGGAGCGATGAAACGTATAGACATTGGGGAAACGCTGCATATTTTTCATTTCAACTCGACAATAGAGCCACATTTATCTGTCTTTCTGTAGGGCGATGCGTGGCGCGATCGCACACGGGAGATAAATATGTGTCAATATTTATCAAGGCCTAAAAAGCCGATTGCACTTATATCGAAACTACAGTTGGGTGGAGGGCAGTTCTTCTCGATGCGAATTGAACTTGGGATGGGTGTATCAAGCGCGGTTTTGTATACGAAGCGTTTTATAAAGAAAAATGGGGTGTATAGATAAAAATGAATTTTAATGGTAAAATTGTGCTTTTAAATTTAGTTTAGCACAGATACTTTGAATGTTATGTAATTGAACATGAAGGAGATTTGTGTTCATGCCGAAGTTAATTAATAATGTACATACAAATTGAACGCTCGGTATTTATAAGAGAGAAAACAAGAATGTATATACTCATAGATAAAAGCAAATCCTGGGATTTAGACACGACGTTTTCTTGCACTCAGGGGATCCACTTTTATATTTGTATTATTTTACAATGAGGAAATGCTTAATGCGTACCGACGTACCTGCAGCGAATGCAACTAGCATGAAATAAACATTTCCTTGCTATTGTAAACATTAAACATTTCCTATCGTTTAATAATAACAACTGAAATGAATATGCAATGTATACAATGAATTCATGAACAATGCAATCAAGAAAGTTTTAATATTTGGAAAAATAAAATTGAAAGCGAAGAAAAACAATTTACAATAAAAGCAATATGTTGATATAGATAACAAGGCTTATTACGGCAATATTTTATCATTCCGCCAGTGGAAAGTTTTATTTGCGAAAATAAAAAAGATATAAGTGAAAAAGTGTGGAAACACCTCAGTGAAGGCATTCAATCATCAAAAAATTGCTGTGGAGTTTGCATGAAAAGTTGTGTTTCATTTTTCTTCTGTCTTCGTTCCTTTGGAAAGAAACTCAGTTTATCTAGAGAAGGGCAAACCCTTTCGACGCGACAAGCAGCGTTTAGAAAACTTTATTCAAACTGAAACTTATACGTATATTGAGGAGGGCGTTATGCAATATAGATGATGATATGAGAAAACTTAGCTACAGAATCTCATTTTCTTCATATATGTTGACACTGCTACATCCTCAAGAGTTGCTAACATTCAATCAAATGCATACACAATGTGCGTTTATCCTTGAATATTGCTATATTGCAAAATCCTTTCTTCGAAATTCTTTATTAAAATAAAATGAATAATTTATCCATAACGTTTTGAAACCCTCAATATACTAAAACTAACGCAGCGTAATTAAACGGTTTATTAATTACATAAACCACACATCAGAAAATAATCTAATAAGTACATTAATTAAGAAAACGAAGGGAATAAAAGAACACAAGCTGTACCTACGTCTTGTGGCAAAAGTTTTCTTTAATATTTCGTCTCAAGCTGCTTAATATTCGGGAAATTTCCAACTTGCATTAATTTAATTGATAATTAATTCGTTGTTCAACGTAAATGAAAATCGATCGACAACGTACCTATTATAGTTAAGGCTATTGTCGTTTAGGCTTGTCGATTGTTAAAGTGAAAAGTGTCTGGAGCAGCGCGTAAAGCCGAAGAAAACCTTCGTATTATTAATGCATAAAACGTTGCATTCATTAGCGCCCCGTCGGCAATTAACATTAAAAATTCATCAGCTACCAACGCAATCTGAGAAAGTAAAAAACTCGGAGGAGAGCAAAAAGTCAATGGGAGTAGCAATGTTCCAATTAATAATAATATGTACTTAAAAGTCATAAATTATTAACATTTAAAAAAATAAAATAAAATAAAGAGGAAATATAGTGCAGGGCGATCATTTGGGAATTGAAATAGATTGGTAATATAGTAATGCAATTTTTGATATATTGTTAAGCAATTAGGTATAAAGAGTTTAACAACATATAAACTTGTTTCAATTTATGCAGTCTTTTTTAAAGCGTTTCAGTTTTAGAATAAATATGATATTTACATTAGCTATTGTTATATTTATTATAAAGTGGTACATCGCAAACTGATAGAAGCTAGTCATAGTCTTTACAATCCTACATCTAACAATTTCTACTTTAATCTAATAATTTATGGTGTGTGTGCAATTTTTGTTACAATATTAAATATAAAATTGATGCAAATGCGCTGGGCGAGATATGTACAACGAATGCAATACACACCGGTCCCAAAAATGGGGTTTCAAAAATTACCAGGAGAAAAACGACCAGCTGGTAGGCAAAGATCATGATGGTCGGGTAAAATAGCCCAAGAATTGCTGCAAGTACAAAACTTGAGAAGGGCAGCAAACGACTGCAAAAGTTGGTGGCAGGGGCAGCAGGAGGAAAAGGCCTGCTTA
>JASKGN010022266.1:0-11392 GCA_030556245.1 Falagria sp. GC000072 | reverse complement strand
TATAGGGATGCGCATTGTAGTCAAGATGCAGATGTGAACCAGATGTCGTTTTTTCAGTTTTAAAGTCAGAAATGTTCAGGCACTCGCAAAATTTATCGAGAATGTGGATGCTTGCCTCGTGCTCGGATTTTTTTTGAAGCAACTTCGGAACTCGGACGAGAGTGTGGACCAGGCATTAGACGTGCACAGCTTGCTTGACACAGCTCATACCGATACCGTGCTACGTCGTATGTTGCAACTTTAATGCCTAGGCATAGAAAAGCAATTTTAATGCCGATTTATGCTTCGAAATCGGCATTGAAATTGAACTATAGTGCCGATTTCAGAAAAATAATTGTTAATAGTTTATAGTCCAAAATTTGAAGGATTAGGAAAAATCGCAATACATAAAAGAATCAATCTTCTCACATATGATTATTATTATATTAATATTATGTATTAATATTAATGCTGAAGACAAAAAACAAAATTACATTTACATAGTAGAACCCAAATTAGTAAAAGTTAAATTACTTCTAAGGCAAATTGCCCCCCCCCCAATTAATGCAAGCCTTAAGGATATATCAGATAAAAGTTACTTGTAAATGTACAGCTGAGGAAGAGGGTGAAGCATTAGCACGCCGACTGCCAACCACCACTAAACTGACTTAAAAATCTTCTTAACTTCAGTAGCCAGCACACAATTTTCGCCAGTCGACTGTTGAGGGTAGGAAACGCACCATTCTCATTGGGAGATCAGAATGGGGATGGTTAAAATGCTTGTTATGTTTGATTTCATTTAATATTTCTAATAAAGATTTCAATACTTCTTCAATATGCATGTACATTTTTCTAGCATTATTATAAACTGACAGAGTTTCTTCTGTGGTCGTCCAAATAAAAACATATCAAAATTAATTTTCTCTTCTCAATAAACACAGCTACTTGCATTTATTATGATTTTACATAAAATATAAATCCACATGTATTAAGATATACATATTTTATTATTATATTAATTTTAAATATAATATGTATTAACAGTTGAAGAAATTAAATCTAACAACTAAACTAATGGCAGTGTTGTTATAAGATTGGATATTATATATATGCATCTAAATAAGACTATGTATAATAATGCGATTACATAATTATTACTTTTTCTTGATTATTCCTTTCAATTTACTATTAACAAGAAGCGTCTGTCTACTTTTGCTACCTTCTGGCGCGCAGTCCAAACAAGTTTCATCATTTTCATTTTTAATACTAAAATTAGCACCTCGTGCGACAAATATCGTTACGCAATTATAATTATCATGACGAGAAGCAATATGCCTACGACAAAAATATCTGTTAAGGATAAAATTCCAAACAAAAACCACTAAATAACAAACAAATTTATAATAACAATATGTACTTACAGTGGTGTATCACCTTGATCATTTACACTATCCAATTTACCTCCAAAATTAAGAAGTAATTCAACAATGGCAATACTTCCTCCAAATGCTGCCCAATGAAGCGCAACATTTCCCTCAACATCAGGAAGTTGAGGGTCAGCACCTTCAGATAACAAAAGCTTAACTATATCAACATGATTATGCTCACATGCCCAAACAAGAGGTGACCATCCTCCATCATCTTGATAGTCAATATATCCTTTAATATGTGCAGCAGCAAGTAACAACTCTTTAGTAGCTGACAAATTACCAAATTTGCAAGCAAGATGCAAAGAAGTCATTCCATCAGTACCTTTTGCAGTGACTGAAGCACCAGCTGAGGTCAGATATTTAACTGCTTCATTCTGAAACTTTTCTACTGCTACCATCAAAGGTGTATTATTTTCACTGTCTGTAAGATTCAAATCCATATCAGCAATTTTGAGCATATGCATTATAGGTACAAAACCATGTTTTGCAGCATAATGAAGCACAGTTCCAGTTTCTTCATTGTTAATTTCAGTTGCCTCAGTAAATAATACATGTTGGTTCAAATTAATTTTTGTGTCTCCTGCAGTGTAATAGAAATAATAAATATTAATAATATTTATTCCTAATTTAAACTAACCTAATAATGTAGCTACTTCAGCATATAATCCTTTCTTAATCGCTTCAAATAATTCTTCGATATTGTAAGAGTTCTTTTCAGTATTAATCTCTCCCTTTCGTGCTTCCAATCGTTCAAGTTCTTCCAATTCAGATGCACTTGTAATAACAGGCGCGTCTTTCCGGATCGTTTCTTCTTTTTGCAATGACAATTTTTCTTTTTCATTGCAAGTTTCAATGTCAAGTTCTTCATCGACTTCATCACACTTAACAATAACTTTTTCTTTTCGTTTCGAGGTGTGTGAATTTGATTGTATGTTCCCTACACGGCTTTTTAATGGAAGTTTTGAAGTACCCGATGCTTGCGGTTTAATCCGCGGTTGGCTTGAAAAATGTTTCGGAACAATATATTCAATCCCCTTATTAAAATACAATAAATTATAAAAATAAATAATACAAAAAGTATAAAGATTTTGTGGGGAATCTAGCTAGACAACAAATACATATAGATTTTAAATATTTCATTAAAAAAACTTGAACACAATAGAAAAACAAAGTACTTAAATACAAATTAAAAACGAAATAAAATTTAGTTGTAATTTATAACTTAAGAAATTAACATATCTTTGATTTAATGTGAATGATACACAATTCTATGTGTAAAGAATTGTAACAATGATATATAATATAATTTGACGTAATTTGCTCTAGATAGTTACATTATTTTTTAAACGCAGTCCTTAATATGGCGAATTATGCTTACCCAGATTCGGAACACTGCATTGACGTGTAAACTGGTCGTCGGTCACTTTCCATTGTGATTGTAACATTGCTGTGTTTTTCTGTAGTTCCACAATGTGGACAACATTCGAGAGCTCCAATAGACAACTTGCAGTTTTGATGATAGAGATGTTTGTTTATGCATTGTAAGAAACTCCCCTAAAGAACACAAAAATGTTTTAAGTCCATACAAAATATAACACTTGTTTTACAAACCTGTGTGCAAAATATACCACACATGGCACAACAATGATGGTTTTGTAATCTTTGTTGATGTAAATTACACATTACCATATATGGCACCCTTGTGGAAGGTCTTAACATCCATGCATTCTGTTTCTTCACATTATTATTGCACCCAATCAGTCTATTGCTAATACTATCTAATGCATTACAATAAATACCTAAAATCAATAAATTTGTAATTACAATTCCTTGAAATTTTTTAACTAAATATTTCTTACTTGATTCAGAAAGTGGCATGTATTTTGTAGGACTAGTACATACACACAATCTAGAAGCAATTAGCTGCGCAGTTGCACTATCTTCATTAAGATCAAAAGAAAAATTTGATTTTTCTTCGCACTGCACATTGTCTGTACCATTATGTTCCTGCACAACTGGAACTTTAGCATCAAATTCATCACTCTCACTGTTATTTACATGTTGCGATGAAAGCCTTCCAGAACGTCTAATTTTTGCCTCTGAATTATTAAATGTAGTCTCACTTTTTCTCTTATTTTCTCCCAAAATTAACTTCCTCTTTTTCTCCTTCTTTGTACCACGATCTTTTAATGCTGCTGCAGAAGCAATATTATCCAATATCTTCTGAGTAGGCTTAAGCTGTCTAGTTAATCTCTGTGGCTTTGTAGTCTCATTGTAAGACTTTTCTTTCCTTGCTATAGCCGATTGTAACACAGACTCATTGCAATCTTTACTACGTCGACGCGCCGATCGTTTAGGTCCTTCAGTTTCAACATATTGATTCTGTTGTACATTCGAAGACCTAGTTGCCATCTTATTATTCCTGTTTTTACGAATACTCACAATTATTGGAGGCTTGTTATCTTCATATGATTCACTACTATCAGACCTTTCTTCACTTTCTGTCTTTGTATGTGTAGTTGTATCTGTGGTATCAGTTGCATCACCTTCAACTTCTTCATCAAACTGAAGATCATTTTCAGAAGTACACTGTCCTCCAGATGAATTAAACTGATTTTTCATCTTTCCCAAGATCATATGCTTGCTGTCACCCAAAATAGAGTGCTTTTCTTCTTCAGCGACCAACGCCATTCCGTTTATTACTAACTAGGCTTTTGATAAGAAATGATTAAAAAATCAATGGACATTCAAGTTAGAAGACAGATAGAAGAAGTTTTGTTTACTATTTACTTGCACATTGTGACAGCAGTGATGATATTAGTTGATGAATTTCGTAAACCGAGCCAAGAAGCTCTTGGCTGTGTAAAACCGTCAGCAGCTAAGCGAGCTTCATTGTGTTTCGGCCTAAATGTGGCGATAAGCAGCAAGTACTTGCAGCCGAAATTCGAAGACTTGCTGGAATTGCTTCGCTGACATTTGTAAATGCGACCAAGGAAGGAGTTTGACAGGAGTGACGTGCAGTCTGCGTAAATTACCATTGGCATTCTAAAGGATGTTATTTTACTTTTTTATTTACAATTTTAACAACAAGTTAAAATTTATATCTCTGTGTAGATGATAACTCTTATGAGCATTTCATTTGTTTTATTTCTAAATGAAACAAATGAATAAAAGTGATTGCTGGGCATCTTGTGGTATGCAAAAGAACTAAATTGAACAAACTTTAAATAGCTAAGTAATCGTTCATTAACCCGAATGTTGAATTGGATTGAATTAAATCGTACGGATCACATCAAGGTATGCGGCGGAAACAAAATTATTCGGAAATAATAGCAATGGAGAACAATTTATTGAAAAATTTCCTATACAAAGTAGACAACCTATAGATAGGATGAAGTACACAGCTTAAATCACTGATCCTTAAATAAACACACATTGTGAACAATGGCAAATTCAGAGCTGTAGAAGATATATGCCAACTACAATTTTGAAAGTCTTAAAGGATCATTGATCATTCTATATCTTCTTCAGATTCTTCTTGTTTACCTTCAGGTTTTAAACTTTGTTCATATTGTATTTTGCCAAAAGCTCTCAACTCCGCTTGCCGTACTCTCTTGTCTTTCCTTGTTTCTTCTCGCGTTTGATAATACTTAAACCTAAAATCTTGAATATTGTCACATTCATCCATACAAGAGTGTTCTTCTTGTAGTTCATTTAAAGTATATTCAGACACTTTTTCATAAGTCAGAAGTCTTCTTGAAGTGTATTTGTTTAGCACCTGCTCACTATTTGCAATTAGTTTCAAATTTTGATGTTGTGGTAAACCTTCTTCGTTGTAATCATTGCTGCAGATAGTAACGAAATGAAATTAAAATCGAGTTAAAAGTATGTATAGTATTATAAGTTAATATATAAGGGTAGTTTACATCGTGCCTTGACAATAATTGTTAATGAATATGGTAATGAGCCGTAAAATTTTTAGTAGTAAAATTATTATCTTATTTGCACAGGAATAGCATTCCAAAATCTTGATGCACATACGTCCTCGTATTTCAATAATTTGATACAAAATGGCGGAGTAAAGTTAACATTTAGTTATAGTTATGTTAGTGCAATTTAATTTTGGTATTAATTATTTACGACTTACCGAAATACTGGAAACCAACAAACTAAACGACCATGCATTGTTAAGTGCTTGGCAGAGAAATGAAGTAAGTCACGGTAAAGTTTAGCAATACCATATTCAATTTTTGCAGGAATGTGAGTTTTCAAATGCTTTTCGTCAATAGTATAATTTTCCTTATGTGTTCCTATACGTTCGGTAGACTCACGAATACCATATGGGGCTGATTAATTAAATAAACAAATATAATATAATAAAATAAATTAATATCTTTAGCCACAACTTACGATCAGTAATAATCGAATCAAACGTGATTCCTTCTCTCCAAAACACCATAGCAAAGTCATTTACTAGAACATCAACATATTTGCCTTCCATGTTATATTGTTGCATATTTGACTTTACACTTTCATCCTTTTCTCGCTTCTAAAAGCAAAAATAATTCTAAATTCATAATAAATGGTGAAATTGATTGTACATACTTGCTGAGTAATTCTAGATGGTTTAGTTCTTGCATGTAACATAAGATAATCTATGTCTGTACCCATAACATGTCCTCCAAAATGTGCTGCTGCAACTAGCAATGATCCTGTACCAACAAAAGGATCTAAAATCATATCACCCGATTTTACTTTTGCTTGGTTTGCCATTAACAATGACAATTGAGGATCCATGCTTGTATTTCCAATAAATTTCCGTGTTTTCAAAGACAAAGTTTGTATTAAAGATCTTAAGCCATTTGATATCTAAAAGATTAAAATCAAAATGTTTTTTAGCCATAACTCCAATTTCAAATAATTAAACTCACTAGTCTACCAAAAAATACATGGAATGGCTCTATCGGAGGTGATTTATGATCAGTTCCATAATATTCTATATATTGAAAAGTAACATCTGGATTTTTTAATTTCACAGGTCCTTTAAATGGTAAATATTCAAATGCCTGCAAGAATAACAATTAACAATTTTTTCCATCATATATATTAATTATTTCACCTCAAGTTTATTAACTTTCTCATTTTGACTAAAATGTTTACAGAAAGTTTCTACTTCAATTTTGAAACTTTTGTCTTCTGACAAATAATCAGATATTAAATTATGAGGATAGTCTTTTAATTTTTTATGCAATCCTGCAATTGAATTGGAATGTGACCAAAGATGAATGCAGCTTTTTAATGAAACTGACCGTGTTGTAAGAAGAATCGCATCATTAACATTTGCAAATTCAACAATCCAAAATGGTTGCTACAACAAATTAAATAACAAAAAATTAAATACTGAAAACAAATGAATTTAAAATCTACAATATTATTTAATTATTCCTATTATAAATCAAGTTAAAAAAAGAATATGTTGTATTTACCAATTTTGTAGGTTTGTCAACAAATTTCATGTCAATATTTAAGAGGGATAATAAAGAGGTAATTTCCTACAAATAATTACATATTTATTTAATTTGTTTTACATTAATACATTGATTGCATTTAAATAACATTTATTTTAACCTGCCTCAAATCGAAATTCCACATGTTCTTGAGCAAACCATAAGAGATACTGTCTGTAATTTACAGCACGATTCATTTTTATCTAATCAGATAAGATAATTTTATAATATAAATATAATAAGATATATTAACATCTATTTTAAGGGAGTTTTAACATGCTGTATATCCTAAAAACACACTTGCTTTAACTTGTAACCCTCTTAACTGTTTTTAAACTAGGGTAATTGTGGGGTTATGTTCGGAGAAATCGACCTGCTATAAATTACATACAACAATTACATATCTAAGCATCAATGCACATCAATGCAAATAAGTTATAAATTTGTACAGAAATGAAATAAAACACTGCTCTTGAATTATTACTCTGTAGTCAGATTCAAACTGTTAATACACACCATATTTACAACGTAAACGTTGTAGATATAAAATACCACTGATACATAAGAATTTTTAGTAAATTAGTAGATATAAATAATTCCCTTCATTAAGATATAAAAAAATTAAACTATTGTTCTATTTTTATAAATATAAGTGTATATATCTAGTTTGTTACTTTATGTTGGTTCCTGTTCTTTGATTCTTGATATTCTGTAAATTGTTTTGCATATTTCGCGTTTTCATGTATGTAAATTATTATTGGGATTTTCTAATACGTATATATAACTTTCCTATTTCGTTTTTAAGTGTTAAAGAGAATTGCATAAATAAATAATTTATTTGTTGTAGACATTTATAGATATGCCATAATGAGCACAATTAATTTCACATTAACCACATACATCACGTATATTAACAAAGAATTTTTGAATTGCGGTCCTCCGTCAATCTACACATTATTGAATTACCCAGAATTACTGTTAACAAATATATTACTAGTATAATATATTTGACTGTTAACATTAACACCAGGGATGACACATTTACGGCAAAAGTATGCTTTTTTGTGGAATGATTTAAAGTTAAATTGAGATCTTATTGATAATTGACCAATGTTTACTATATATTTTTTGATAATTTTATATCCCGTACATTCCTATTAATATTTAAATATGTTTTGTTCCAGCATATTTATTAAGATTTATGCATGATTTTGTTCAAACGTTACTTACCAATATTCCTTGGAAACGTATTTAAAACAATTTTGAAATGATTAGAATAAAAATATTTACTTTGCATTTATAAAATTTCAAACAACATGCCTACCTAAAAATATGTAATTTTATATTTTCAAAAATATACCTAAAAATATCATACAAAATATCAATACAAAATTAGTTAAATCCAAAATTGCACTCTTTATAGTTAATTGCAAAAAAAAATTTTTGAAAATTTAATCACCCGAATAATATTTAACATGTTTCAAGAAGTCTTTTCTAATCTAAATTTTAATTTATATCTACACTTTTTCAATTTTATTTGATAATTTATTTTTCTTATAAAATACTTTTAAATAGTATTATCAAAATATAGAAATATATAGATAAATCGATAAATCAATGATTATTTGCATATCATTTTCGTTTTCGATATAAAAATTAGAATTTTTTCAAGATTTCCAATAGACTAGCAGCTCATAGAATAAATTTATTCCAGCAAACTTTTTGCACCGTGTTCTAATAACCTATGTCCTGCAGAGATTAATTTTACTAACATTCATCTTCATGAGGCCTTGGAAATGTTTGAATTCCTAGTTTGGAAAACGTTGTTTTGGGACAATCTAAGTATCTTCAGAATTTGAAACTTTGTTTGAGACAATAAACTTATGTATCGGTTCTATCAATTCTTAGCTAGGACTGTATTTCACATTAAAGATTCCAAATTAGTTTCTCAGCTGCACCGGTGTAACTAAGTCTTTGGAATACTCATGAAAGAAAAGGGAGCCATTTGACCAGAAAGAATTATTCCAGTGTGTGATGGAGAAAGAGTTTAGTATTTCGACTTTTAGTAGTATTCTCATTCTTGGAATGGGTTATATAATAGTCCTGTTGTTTGCCCTGCAAAGAAACTCTTTTTGCATCTATTCCGACAAAAACTCAAAGCGGCGCATTTTGGTTTAACACTGGCTATCCTAATATTTCTCATTTTACAGGAGAGCACTAAAACGGATGCCATATCGCATATGCCACTTGTTACCCAGTACAAGATTTATATCATAATAATTATGATATATCATATGTCACAACTATAAGCATTTGGTTTTGTAAAGAACGCAAGTCTCAAAGAACTTAGGTCTAAATCCGTATTAACTCAATTAAAGCTGAGCGTAAAATTAGATCTGGCTAAGCTTATTTTCTAAAAAGGGCTCTTATTTTATGGCCTCAGAATTAGAATCGTAAATGTGATCATTGGCGTCGTGCCTATGAGATTTGGCATCCTGAGTATTTATGCAAAAATGACATTCCTCCTAGAAACATTCAGTATAAATTTTGGATCAGAAAATTACGTTGTTTTTACAAGGATATTTCAATAGGTTTGAAACTGTCCTAGGTATGTGAAGTTTGATTTTTTCAAAGCTGTGTGAAAACGCGTGATTATGACAATCTAAAATCATCTTGTAGGAACAAAACTAATGCAAAAAACTTAATTTGAGCAAAAATGAAATAGCAGGAGTTAAACCATTTTTTACACAACTGTAAGCATTATTTCCAGAGAAAATCTTTAAAGCAATGCTTAGTTAAAAACTTTGCTGTGCTTGTTTTCAAAACTAGTAAGTTCAGAAATAAAATAATGTTGATAATAAATATATACATGTATGCTAACCAAAGGTTTCCAGTATTTCATAAAATAAATGGATACGAAGATTAAATAAATT
The DNA here is from genome assembly GCA_030556245.1 of Falagria sp. GC000072. NCBI lineage: Eukaryota > Metazoa > Arthropoda > Insecta > Coleoptera > Staphylinidae > Falagria > Falagria sp. GC000072. The sequence continues at coordinate 1,543 of JASKGN010022266.1, read as the reverse complement.
AAAACTCTTGTTATGAGAAATTGTGTTGTGAGCAGCCAAAACCCCAACAAGAAATTTCATTTACACACCACCCGAAAAATTTTTCTTAAACAAAATCTTTATATCTTCTAAATTTTAACTTTAAATCATTAATATGATTACGTTCAAGTTTTAATAACTATAAATTACTGGAAACCTTTTGTTGTGGATTACTCCAATTATAATACATAAAATAATTTAACATTTTATGACTTATAAATTACAATACCAATAAATTACAATTTGATATAAAACCATATTTCTTGTAAAACTTTAATTTCTTTTCTCATATATACTTATTCTGTTCATTGTAAATTATCACAGAAGATATTACATTTATGGATTTATAAATCAATTCAATTATTTAAATCATGAAGCATATAAAAAATTGTATAAAATGTAATATTCATCAAACATAATATTAATTACATTTAATAAATGTGTGAATATAAAGATGTAATTTAAAACCCATTGTTAATTAGACTGTTACCCAATTTGCAGGTATATTTCATGTAAGTATGTTTCGAGCGTAAATGACTCCTCAATGTATCAATCCGACTATACGAAGCATTACAATAAGGACAAATCGACCTCTGCGTCGTATGAGAATGAAAATGATGCCATCGATTCGTAACTTCTTTGCTGCATGACCGGCACTTCCACAGTAAAGTGTTAGTCAATGACTGGTCAAACATATCATTGTAAGACAGATGTGTTGTTGGAACGACGCTCTGTATATCTACAACAAATAATAACAATATTATAATAATCTTGTAAACATCTGTCATGTAATTTTTTGTTTGATTGAATACATTTAACATTAAAACATCAGCTAATTAGATATTTTAAAAGTTTGAAGAGGAGAGAAACATAATAAGAGAAACAAAGAATTATAATTACACAATAAATCTTTATTCATTAATAATTAGACAATTTGACAAGTTTCTTTATATTTATATTTGGCAATTTGTTTGGCTTGGTGGTTTCAAATATTTTACGTTTTTTTAAAACCAACTTATTTTAATTCGTTTTGTTTTCCATTACAACAAACAATTTGAAAATCTGTTACGAAATATGTACCCTGATTATGATATACTATATATATTTAAATAATTCTTTAGATGACAGTATGAATTATTTTTGTTTCTGAATAAAGGTAATATTTATAGTGTTTCTAAATTTTTACATTCTTTTTATTCTTAGCAAAAGTCAATTGTTTTGATTTAATTGTAATTAACTTCATATTTACTTGAACCTAATGCATTTATGGTTCAACTCTAATCATTTAGGATTTTGTTTTCAATATATGAATAGGTATATAAATCTATAATTTATAATATAGCTTTTGATTTCAGGACTTTTTGGTTTACTTCTGTTTATAAGGGACTAGAAAATAAATCTATTACTACTATAGAGCTGTTCAGAATGCTGTCAAATAGGCAAATTTGCTCTATTTGCCAACCAGAAGTCATATTGAATCACAACTGACCAGCTCAATGCTGCCAACCAGACGCCACAACTAGAC
>JASKGN010022264.1:0-15745 GCA_030556245.1 Falagria sp. GC000072 | reverse complement strand
GGGTTCATTTAAGTACCGTAATGTTGCATGCTGTAATATTGCAACGGGCCGGGGGGAGTAACAAACAAAGTTACGGATGAAAAGTGCAGGAGTGCAATAACCTCGCTAAAACGATGTCATTTATGTTTCTTTACTTTTTCCAAAGCTTTGAGTGCTTGTCATGAGAGTATGTTGAACAATATACATGTATTTGCAATAAGGCTAAGGCCATTGGAAACTTACAGCATTTTAATTGTGGTATTGATCACCACTGACAATCGTATATTGTTGTATAGTTTCACATTCTCATAACTAAATCATAGATCTTGTAACATATATATGAATTTTAGCAAGTTAAGATTAATTAAATCGCCCAAGCTTCGTGACATGTCGTTTCAATGATTTAAATGTACAGTACTGTGGAAAAATCTTCCCAGTACGACTCAGGTGAAAGTCACTTGTTTAAAGTTCGTAGCGGCTTTGCAAGTTTAAGTCTTGTCCTACTTACGAGGACCAAGTAATAATAATATAGGAGTTCAAACTTTAAAAAAAGCAGAAGAGAACATAACATATTCCTTTGTATGAAATAATCCATCCTACAGAACAAACCAGTTCATAGTCCTTATTGACGGATAGATTCAAAATATCCGATGGAATATTCTGATGAAGTTTACAGTTAAATGGTCGTTTAAATATTCATATATAACGAGTGTAAAAATAAAGAATTAAATTTAAGCAAATCTTAATATTTGTACGACGTGTGGTTCCTTATCATATATATTATATTTACTTCGTTATATAATTAGCACATCAGGTGACAAAATGTTAAAGATACAATGTTAATGTAAATAAGATTACACTACATGATTTTATCATTTTAAGTGTTTTGTTTTGAAATGTCTGGATTAAAAAAATTTTAAATTGATGTATAACATACAAAAATAATTTTTTAATAAAAGATAATACTAAACAAATACATATAATTAACATTAATGATTTGTAATTGTTTATAACAACATTCAGTATACTTATAGTGTTTACTCATTATACGTGGGGACGGTATTATTTCGGTGTCTGTTTAAACTTCAAATGTTCAAATTTGAATTCATGCCCATGTGGCAAGTTCTTCCAAACAAAACCGGTTGCCGGTTTAAACTTGAGAGGTCAAAATGCAATCGGAACGTCGTCGTCGTCAAAGTGGATTTTTTCCATTGACTTGGCAACAAAAATTAGGATTATTGAGATATACAAACAAAGCTTCATTATTAATTATTATTATGATTACAAACAATTGAATTTAATTAAACTTTGAACATTTGCATTTTGATATTTTTGGAAATGCACGTAGGCAAATACTTTAATTTGATTTTATCATAAGATAAAATTGTTTTATTACTTTATTTTTAGTATAATTCAGTATAATTCATTAAACACGTTAAATGCATAGATAAATAGAATGAAATAAGTTTATACTCATCGGATCATACTTATTAATATTCTTTAGAACGTTTGTGAATAATAATATCTCCATATATTGTCTATCGATTTGAATGATGCATGTATAAATAATAAATGCTGTGACCTTGTACCTAGAAATTTAGAATAATAAATGTAACGCAAATTAATTTACTATGACTATTCGTTTATCAATTATTAACAAAGTTGTCTATAAATCTTTTTTCTTTTTAAAACTATGCTATTGNATAATTTTATTCCGTTTCATGACATGTTTTTAATTCTAATTAGCTTCTATTTATTCCATTTGTTGTATATAAATAGGTTTTTTCCACAAGTTGTCAAACTGATTTGCATTTGTTTTTCAAACAAAACAAAACAATTGAGAATCAGGTTAACATTTTCTAGAACAATTCTAATGAAAATCAAAATTATAACTTGTGTTATATAACATTTTGAAGCATTATCGAAAACTTGTTTAACAATTTAATCAGTCAAAACTATAATTAGAATTGTGCTTATACATTTTATTATGTTTAAATAATAACATGACCAAATAATTGACGTAATTTATTCCAATTGAACTTTAGTTTATGTCAAAACTTTTTTTAAGACAAAATATTTGTAGGATAATTCTAGCCATATTTTTTTCTTCTTATTTTTATTGATATTCCTCTTTAAGAATTTCCCTTTGTTTGCTATACCTCGTAATGAAAAATTCAGGTTAATTGCAAAACGACGTGTACAGTTAATTGCACGCAAGCTATCAACACACTGCATGTTAATCTAAAGAGCAGTTAGTTACTTTACTAATCGATATCATGATAACTAACATTTATCATTATATCGGTATAATCCATTCATCAAAGATTAAAATATTAAAGCAATATGTCCAATTCATAAAGCAATTCAAATGTTTGTTATATTCGTTTTGATATGCCGCTCAACACTTTTTGCAAATATGTCATGGACATATCACAATTATATAAATTATTACAAATATTTATGCACATAAACAAGTTTTGATATGATGAATTTTTATCTTGAATATATTCGTTATTCTGATTAGCAATTGTTTATTCAAAGACAAATATCGTTGAGAATGGAATGTCGAAAACCGGCAATCTTCTCATTTGTTGCGCATCAACAAAAGTACATGTCGTTCAACCACAGGTAATAAAACGTATGACAATTTAAAAAACAACGTAATAAAAAAACTGCACCTTAGTTTTATTATCTCTGATAGTAATAAACACACCAATATTGATTTTCTTTTTGTTTCTAACGATTGCCATATATTTTTGTAAATTTTACTACTTCAATGTTTGTTTATGTTATACCTCGATATACATACAGAATACTTACTAATAATTTGTTATTTATTTTTAGAAGGATACTGGTGTAGCTACTACAGGACATGGTGTCGCAGTGGGAACCAAAGATGCCACTTTAACTGTTGGTCCTCGTGGTCCTGTCCTTCTTCAAGATGTGGCATTCATTGATGAGATTACCCATTTTGACAGGGAACGTATCCCAGAACGTGTCGTTCATGCCAAAGGAGCTGGTGCATTTGGTTACTTTGAGGTCACCCACGACATTAGCAAATACACTGCAGCCAAAGTTTTCTCCAGCATTGGTAAACGTACCCCCATCGCTGTACGTTTCTCTACTGTTGGTGGTGAATCAGGATCTGCTGATACCGTTCGTGATCCTCGTGGATTTGCTGTTAAGTTCTACACTGAAGATGGAATCTGGGATATAGTTGGCAATAACACTCCAATCTTCTTTATCCGTGATCCAGTCTTGTTCCCAAGTTTCATTCACACTCAAAAACGTAATCCCGCTACTCATTGTAAGGATGCCAATATGTTCTGGGACTTCATCACTCTTCGTCCTGAAAGTACCCATCAAACTATGTTCTTGTTCTCTGATAGAGGTATTCCTGATGGTTACAGACACATGAATGGATATGGTTCCCATACCTTCAAATTGGTGAATGCTGATGGCAAATGGGTATATTGCAAGTTCCATTACAAAACTGACAAAATCATGAACATGGATGTAAAGAAAGCTGGAGATCTTTCTGGAAGCGACCCTGACTACTCCATTCGCGATTTGTACAATGCTATTGCTAATGGTCAATATCCCACATGGAACTTCTCCATCCAAATTATGACTGCTGCTCAAGCTGAAGCTTGTCCCTTCAATCCCTTCGATTTGACTAAAGTTTGGCCACATAAGGATTACCCACTTATCCCTGTTGGCCGACTTGTACTTGACCGTAACCCAAGCAACTATTTTGCTGAAGTTGAACAGATTGCTTTCAGTCCAGCACATATGATACCCGGAATTGAACCTTCTCCTGATAAGATGCTTCAAGGTCGTCTCTTCTCATATGGAGACACTCATCGTCATCGACTTGGTGCAAATTACTTGCAAATTCCTGTCAACTGTCCTTTCGCTGTTCGCAACTATCAACGTGATGGACCACAATGCATGGCTAATCAAGGAGGTGCTCCTAACTACTATCCAAATAGCTTTGATGGTCCTAATGAATGCCCACGTGCTAAATCTCTTACGACTACTTCAAATGTCTCTGGAGATGTCAAGCGTCATGATAGTGGAAACGACGACAATTTCTCTCAACCAAAAGCTTTCTATCAGAAAGTTCTTTCGGAAGCTGAACGTACCAGACTTATCAACAATATTGCTGGACATCTTAAAGACGCTGCGGAATTTATTCAAAAACGTGCCGTTACTAACTTCTCTCAAGTTGATCCATCTTTCGGCAAACGATTGGCTGAAGCTTTACAAGCCCAAAATAAAATTCATGCCAATTTGTAATTTTGATATTGTACTTCTTAAATGTAACATTCTTTTTAATCATTTTATTGTTTGTTGAAAATGGGTGGGTTTTGCAACATAATTGAGACTAAATAAATACATATTTTTAAATGATTTCCAAATTTGTTCCATTTATATAATTTTATGAAAGGACAATGGTCTAGTTACGCCCCTGATTTCTTGCATGCAGGATTCAACGACACATTGATGTTAAAGTAAAAACACATCAAAATCTAGTACAATTAAAGTTATTACTTAAATATTCCTACATAAAGATAATTAACTTAAATATTCTTCAACAGAAAAGCCTATAAAAGTATCTACATATTTTTTAAATTCAATTAAAAATATCCCGCCAAAATTCTGTCAATTGTCAAATCTAGCCTTCCAACCATTGGCTAATGAGAAGCCTTTCCCTAAACACCATTTGAACTACGTGCGCGACATGCGCAGAAAATGAACACGCCACCCTATGCAATATCGGACATCTTTGGAAGCAACACATCCGGCCTGCGTAGTAATGGAGGCAGCGTGAATACGCGTTTGACACGCATCGCTTTTGTGGTTCATTCTAAATGTTATAAAGCTTTATTGGATTTTCATTGGAACCGAATTGAGGGTGATCAGTGTCCTCGCACGTCCGCCAATTTCCGATGATGGAGGCCTCAAACTCGGAGGGCGTCGTACTACCGGACATTTCCGAACCCGAACATCTTGCGAACGAGCACGATGGCGGCGAAAATAACGGCGATCAGGTTGGAGTCGACGTTGATGATAAATCCCGGGTAACTATTCAGGCGGTACGCCATGGCGGGGTTCCTGTTACGCTACCTGTGGGGTCACTCATCACGTCCACTTTCAACGTTATCACACCAGAACAACTATCGCATTTCAAGCCAATGTTGTGCGTGGATAATAATGGGTATCTTGCTACTGATGGTGCGGGATCCGAGCTGAAGACTATTGTGATCCAAGAAGAAGTAAGTAACATCAGTAACAGTAGCACACCAGCAGCAGTTTCAGCGTCCATTGGATCCTGGAATGAAGCGGCTTCACTTCCGGTGTTGCCCGTTCGTTGCAAGAACACATCTGCAGAGCTGCATAAAAATAGATTTGGTTCTGGTGGTCGCGGGCGTTGCATCAAGTTGGGCAATGCTTGGTATACCCCAAGTGAATTTGAAGCTTTATGTGGACGAGCTTCTAGCAAAGATTGGAAACGTAGTATACGCTTTGGTGGACGTAGTTTACAAACACTTATCGATGAAGGAATCATCTTACCACATGCAACAAGTTGCACATGTTCTGCTTGTTGCGATGATGAAACTGCAACTGGCCCTGTAAGACTCTTCACACCTTATAAACGAAAGCGCAGGAAGGATATGGACGGTAAGTTATTCAATTGTTTTTAACGAAAGAATAATATACATTTTACAGGTTCTATCCACAAAAAACTTAAAGAAAGCGGAGATGAAAGTGATGGAGATGGCAACATGGCAAAGGATGATGCGTGGCAAAGCATTACTGATGGTTTAGACTCGAATGAATATATTCTGGAAACTACAGCGACTGACCCAATGCCATTACTTAGGCGATTGAACGAGATTTCCAGTGCAATCACACGTTTATCGGCAGAGTTTAAACGTAGCATTGAGGAAGTGCGGCTTATTTACCAAAAACAACAGGAACAGTTCGTGCGAGAGAAAGAAGCTGCTATTCTTGCTACTCGTGTTGAAGCTCAAATGAATGCATTACAACCAGACAACGATACCACTCTTCAACCTGCAATGGACAATGATCAGCACAAAAAGTGCGCCAATTGCAATCGCGAGGCTTTAGCAGAGTGTTCTCTCTGTCGGCGGACACCGTATTGTTCCACTTTTTGTCAACGCAAGGATTGGGCTTCTCATCAGGTGGAATGTGTCCGTGGAGTGGCACAGGATGCTCCACAACAATCAATTATGCTTATTGTTGAAAGTGCTGACCAACAATAGATTCATAATTCATCTTATCTTATTGGAATTTGAATTGATTGGATGATTAGTGATTTACTTATCGTTTCTTATTTACTAAGGTTATTTTAAATATATTATGGATTCAATATCTTTTATTTTTATAGGGATATTTGATTTAGTTCTTAGTGTTTTAGTTAGCGAACGCTCGCAGAATTTAGTTCTGTGTTAAACATTGAAATTTTTGACTGATAATTCGTTTGAATACATTTTGTGCCAAGTACTGAATTTACAAAAAATAGGAAAGCAAAATGCTTTTAGTTTGTTACCATTTTGAAATTTGTACAAATTGGAATATGAAAAAAAAAATTAACAAATTAGTTTATTTGCATAATTTTTATCTGCGAGTGATAAACACCAAAAACTTAGACAAATTTACATTTCTTTCTAACATTTGATCAATATATTAAAATTGTACATTATTTATATCATGTGAATATATATCAATCAGTGACTAAAGAAAGGATTACTACATAAAATTGTGGAAATTGTAAAGATAAAAATAAACTATTTAATAATTGTAAATGGTTTATTTCATATTAGATATTTGGAAATCATAATACATCACTTTTCAGTAATCTGAATTTTTATTACGGTTTGCCTAAAGGATTACCAAGCCAAGGGTAAACTTTTGGACAGGTAGTACATTGAGTCATGTAACGATATTCTTCACCCTTTTTCAGTTCACAGGTGGCTTTGGTACATGTGGTGGTATTGATAGGCTGACATTTGGGCCAAAGTGGCTCTTTATCACCCAATTTGACAGGATTGCGAACCCAATCAAGACCACGATCAACACCAACAATATACACATCCTTAAGAGTTTGAAGATAATCGATGAATTTCACATATCCATCAAAGGAGTGTTCTGGTAAACGACCGAACCAAGCAGCATGCATGTAAAAACCAATGGGTGCACGATTGTCATTGTACGAACGTTCGAAGTTATGTGTCAAGAATTTGAAGACGGCATCTTCATCATCAGCACTGAAAACATTTGAATGCTTATTAGATGTACCAATAATTAGAAATTTACTTACATATTCGGGCATGCATCAACCATTGAACAATGGGTAGAATTTGCAGTTTTAATTTCTTCAAGATCCAACATTGGTTGGATCCATAAACCGGGAATACTCGATTCTGGGCAAGGTGGTATCCCACATTCTTGGATGGTCTTATAATCTAAAGTATAAGGCCAAAGACCAGGTTTGATATGTTGAAGTGTAGGCCATGAGCAATCGTAATCCAAACCGATTTCTTTTGCAGCTAGGAAGTTGTTATCTCCTGCCAATTGCAACAATGGCATACGCATACCTTTGATGTGTTCTTCAGGGACATTTGCAAAGTTTGCCATCAATTGCTTCTCACCACCAAACTCTTTGATCAGTTCTTCTTTTGATAAATGACTCCAGTAACTAGTTGAAGATTGATGAGTGATTGAATGCAAGGCAATTTCATGACCCTTGTTATATAATTCATTTACCTATTAAAATGTAAGTATTTAATGATAAGAATATTTTTTATTAAGATTAGAAATTATAACGTACGAGACTGTAGTCGGTATACTCATGAGATATGTAAAAGGTAGCTTGAACAGGACATCCATCAGGATTCTTACGCCCATCGAATGCTTTGCGATAATACTCGACGTTTTGTCCAGTTACAGCATCGTCGAAAGTTAAATAGACTAACTAGAATATTTGTTTGTATTATTTCAAGATTCCAAATTTGTTTTCTTATAGGATACTTACTTGAGGTACTTCAGCTGCTTTGAGACCCCCAGGAATTTCGGTACTGGCACATCGACATGCTGGAAGTTTGCATTTTTCAGCATCACAAGGTTCGGCTTCTTTAAGTACCGAATTAAATTTGGGAGCAGCTAAAGCTGCACAAGCCAACGACAAAATCACGAGAACTTTCATGATTTGGAATCGAAATGAATACGTGGCGAATCATCCTGATGCATTTTATACCCAAGTGTAAGTGGTTATTACTACTTGAAATCAATTAGCGATAAGCATATTTTATTTATAAAACTAGATAAATTGATAATTCGTGCAATTTGTTTTAATGTGTACTGAATTACAAAGTTATTGTAAAAAATTGTACGGAAAGTTATATTGGATGAATCAGTTATTGAACATGTTTTATACGTGTTTCCGTAGTAAATGTTTCTGAGATTATCTTTGCTATATTTTTAAATTAACAAATTCAATTTTATTTTATGGAAATAGCGATAACGATTACTATTCTGAGAATTCATCTAACGTATAAGATTTAATTAGAAATACTTAAGATTAGCTTGTTAACTTTTGTATTAAGTATTTATATCATTCAAAAAAAGATTATGATAATTTGAGATAAGTTTTATTTTAGGACAATTAAAACAAAAAAATATATCATATTTATTTACAAAATTCTAAATAATATAATTAGCTTATAAAACCTAATTTAAATAACAACATTTTTAACAATTATTCCATGCAATAAATTTTAAAAGTTCCAACAATTTGTTACGCCATATTAGTAGAGTGGTTCGTATCCCAACTAAAGATTGGCATGTGTGCGCAATAAACGCAAAATTTGCATCAATCGAAAACAGTGTATGTGCGTGCGTATTCAATTTTGAATGAAAGCCTATTAGTACTTTAGGTAATTTCATTACCAGTCTGTTTAAATAACGTAGTTAGCAATTCTCTAGCATTTCCAATATCGTTTATTAGTTGTCAGCGTTTTGCTTCGTGGTATTGTTATTTGGCGCGCACCATCGTTTCCATGACAATGTTTTCGTGGTTATGTTGGCATAGATAGCCAGTTTTTGAAAAGATTAAAACAACAAAGTGGTGATAATCGATGTAAACCAAAGTGATTATTGTTGTTTTAGTTGTGAATGGAAGATGCCATCGTTTGTGAGGCCAACCAAGGGTGGCGGCAGTGGAACCAACATGCGTTCTACACCTGGGACTCCAATGTCAGAGCGACAACAAATGGCTTTGTTGATGCAAATGACTGGTGGTGAAGGTTCAAGGAGTCCACAAAGTTCAACAAGAACAAGGGATAGAAATGAAAGAGGTGAAACACCTTTACATTTAGCTGCAATAAAAGGAGATGTTGACCAAGTCAACAAACTGTTGGCTCATCGAGCTGATCCAAATGTTGGAGACTTCGCTGGTACATTTAAAGACAATTTGTAATATATTTTACTGAAAGAAACTGTTTTTAGGGTGGACACCATTACATGAAGCCTGCAATCATGGCTGGTATGATGTGGCCTTTCGCTTGATTCAAGCTGGTGCAAATGTGAATGCAAAAGGTTTGGATAATGAAACTCCTTTGCATGATGCTGCTATAAATGGTAATCTAAAACTAATCAAGTTGTTGGTGGAGCGCGGAGCAGATGTTTATGCTAAGAATTCTAAGGGGAAGACTCCCTTAGATGTTGCTGTGACACCTTCTGTAGCTGATTTTCTACTCAATCCTAATCAACCATTTGCAGGTAAGGTTGTTTTTTAATACAATATTAATAATGGCATGTTCCTTAAAGGTCCTTTAATGCATGCGATTAGGAAAAATTTGAAATCAGAATGAAAAGAGCGCTAAATTCAGGTTTTGCATTCCCAATAAGCATAATGCGCATGCGTCTAGCAACTGTCATCTGACAAAATGCAAAACGTCAGTGTCACCTTGCCTGGCTGCCTGCCTATTCACTTCACTGCCGTGTGTTTGCATGCTATTTGTTCCTCAAGCCCTGGGTTTGTAGTTCCATGAAACATCACAATGCCGCTGCATAATTGACCGAACCCCATAAATATATGTTGTAAATAAAACGCGTGGGCATCACATAAGTTCTCGTTTCTTTTCATTGGCGTTGTGATTTGTGCCGCTTTTTGCTGTTGTGTATGTCTTTCCTGTGTTTGTCAATTCATTGGTCGAAGCTTGTGCATAATCTAGCGTATGGTTTGTGTAAGTATCTCGTTGATTGAAACTCAATAAGCGACTTTTGAGTCTTTCGGTGTTTTTCCTCGTCCATTTCTTCGTGTTGTTTCGTGCTGCGTTTATATGTCTGCCCATCGCAATTATCATTGAATCTGTTCTGTTTCGTTACGTTTACGGACGACAAGATCTAGTGTTCACGCAAGTAAACATAGTAGGCGGCTAGATCTTGCACCGGCTGTCGTTAATCTGGAGATGCGACGTGCATCCCAGTTACACAAAGGTATGTTCCATCACGAAAATGTATCGGTGTATATGTATTCTGTAGCTTGATACGTATTGGTATTGCCGCTTAGAGGTCATCAGCATTTGTGATTCTTAAAAAATCTCGCTAGGCACAAGGAAAATCAATTGAAAAATGAGAACTTTTATTGTTTATCGTAAAATTTCAGCAGTGGCTATCGTTTATAATAGGAACAATTAGTATCTGCACTGGAAATACGCCTTTCTTTGATATTGTATATTTGACTTTTTTCTTATATAAATTATTTATAGGAATTTATTTATTAATTTTAATATATCTTTTCTGTATAATTATATCTACGTTACTTTCCTTTGAGTTGGAAGTCGTAATTTGAATAATGTCTATAAGCGATATTCACTGTAATCTAATACCTTTGATAAGAAATGTTTATTAAAATATAAAACAAATATTTAAGTAATTTAGTATGAAATGGAATTTTTTCTGTCTTTAAAACGGTTTTGCCAACGTTTGTTTCTATAGCATATTATTTAATTTATTACTTTTGCTAAGATTTGCATTATGCATGATTATTTAACAATTAACTAATAGGGCCTAGTTATTAATATACGATACTATTTATAGAAACCAGTTCATCTACAAGATTGCAACCACGCGTAAGGGATGATAAAAAGATAACGTCAGAGAAAAAGGAAGAAATGGAAACTAAAACTACAGGTGATGACGTGTACGAATTTAAAGCCACTAAAGATGCAGTGGACAAATCACCTGGCGAAAAGCCAGAAGCAAATCAAGAATCTGAAGCACCACCTTCAGAAACTCAAACTGCACCATCTGAAACTGAAGCCAATAAAAGGAATTTTGCAGAAATATCGGAGAATGATAATACTGATAGCACAGCTGGCAATGACGAAGAAAATCGTCATAAGAAACGCAAAGAAAACGATGCCAAAGATGTTAAAAGTAACAACCAGGGTGCGAGAAACTCCACAAACAACCCAAAAGGACAGAATGCTAAATCTAACGTCGCTGTAAGTAAAACCACAGGCAGTGTTACAACAAAAGATAGGAAAAGTCCAGTTGATAGTCCAAAGGCTGCAAGTGATGTTGAAACTGATGATAGCAAGACCGATTTGAAAGTTCCTCCATTGAAAATTGTCATTCCACAAAGTACACAAGAACAAGAAACAGGACAAACGCGAAACGGAAAAAATAACTCACAACGATCTCATGCGGCACTACCCTATGTTGTTCCAAGTAGTACAGAAGGCGAAAAAGAATCTAATAGTGGAAATAATAGCCCCAGTGATAGTTTTGCTGGTAAAGAAGATAAGAAAGAATCTGCTGGATCAAACGGTGATGAAAAGTCGCATCATCAAAGGGTTTTAAGGAGTTCACATAGAAGTGGACAAACTGATAGAAGTAACAATTCATCTCCACAGTTGCAACGATCACATTCTCCATCGCCATCTGCATCTCCAGCAGCACCAACAACAGAAATACCTGCAGTAACAACACAGGGTACAACTTCAGGATCAAATAAATCTACAGAGAGTCAAGCAAATAATAATAGTGATACTGAACCATCCACTTCGTCATCAAATTCAAATACAGGAAACAGTAATTCTGCTCCAGTTGAACTTCATCCTAGAAAGAGGAAAATGAAACCAAATAAGGAAGCTGTTGCACCAGCAGCAAGCGATACTTTAGATCCACCTGCAGTCTCTGAAATTCATCCTCACGATCAGCCAATAACAAATTGTTACCAGTTATATTTAAATATTCGGAAACAAGTAAATAAATTTCCTTATTTTATTTTTAAATTATTATCATTGATTTTTTAAATTTATTCTTTGCATATCAGATAGACAAGAGGCGGAAAGGCCTGTTTCCGGTTCAACCTAAACCACCACAAGGATTTAAAGACTATTTAATGAATAGAGGCACATATGTTCTCGCTGGACGAGCACCCACAACTCCCAATATTACATATCCAACAACGTTACCTCCTCAAATGAAGGATTTGTTTTCTGATCAAGAGAAAGAACGATATAAACTACGTATGCAGGTATTAAATAATTTGTTCCACATTCGAAATAAATTACTTTAAATATTTATTCACATTATATATATATTTGTTTGTTTTCAGCATGTAATTGAAAAAGAGAAATTAGTTCTCTCTGTAGAACAAGAAATTCTTCGTGTACATGGTCGTGCTGCTCGAGCCTTGGCTAATCAATCATTGCCATTTTCAGTTTGTACAATTCTTAGAGATGAAGAAGTTTATAATTTAATTACCCCAGAACAAGAAGAAAAGGATAGAAATGCACGCTCAAGATATAATGGGAGACTATTTCTTAGTTGGTTGCAAGATGTTGACGACAAATGGGAAAAAATTAAGGAACATATGCTTTTGCGACATCATAATGAAGCAGAATCACTGTATGCAGTGCAAAAAATGGACTGGGAATGGAAACTTAAAGAATTAAGTCTCTGCGATGCAAAATCAACTCCCAAAATTGATGAATTGCATGTTCCAATGGTTCATGTTAGCGACGATTTTGATCTTTTGCCAGCTTAAGACTTTGTATTTATTTGATAATAGTTTTTAAAAATGTACAAAGATAAGAATAGGTGTAAATAAGTTAATTGCTGGCTGTAAGGTAAAGGATTAATAAATTGTTATTAAGAAGTTATATTTTCTCTACATTTTGGACATGTCGATGCCTGTAATAATGTAATACAATCATGGAATTTAGCAGAATGCAATTAATAAAGTAATTCCCCTAGAAAAGTCGAAGGTAAGAAACAATAAATTGCATCACTATGGAGGTATCTGCTATGATTTAAATTAATTTGTTTTATAAATTTTAGTTTATATAAATATAAGCAATGATATAGTTACTATAACTACTTCCATGTTTTATATTAATTCTATACATATAGGCAACTTTATTGGCTCTAAAAACATATGGAGTAAGTGATTACTGCATGTAAGTATGTACTTTAATAAAAGACCTAACTAAACTTAATTGTGAAGATTAATAGTATTTTAGATGAGTGCACAGTGTAGTTTAATGAAACCATTCAAATGGAGAAAGCAATATATCAAAATTAAGAGAACAAGATCTATTCTTGCGTCTTGTGATCTTTTCTTTAGTGATTATAAGATCCAGGTAAGGAAATTGTTGTATATTTAAATTATTTAATTTAACAATTTAATTTGCTACAAATATTATTACATGGCTATTTAATTCCAGATTTATACTACTTAGTGAATCGCCTTGGACACATGATGCAGATATTCACATACCTGGTAAGTATTAACATTTACCCCATAAATAATAAAGTCTATAAAATGATTGTAGCAATGTCTTTTACAAAAACTGTAATATTATTTCACATTAATTTTTTAGATGTTCAAATGCATGAAGCGGGAAACAAGAATTTTGGAAGTCTTCTAAATGTCCTTCCCCAGCACTGAAGAATAAGGTACAATGAATGCAGGAGAGAATGCAGTTTTAAATAAGATTCTAAATTATCATTTCTATACAAGTTGGTTCCTTTTAAGAAGTTAATTTGCACATAGCAAATGCCTTTCTATAATATTAAAAATATTCTTAACTTTTAAACACAGATATAAAGAATAATTTTGTATGAGAATATTTTAATTAAATCAGTGTATGATTGAATGTTGTCGTGTGTATTTGTTTTGCATTTGTAGTTAGTGTTTTACATGTACTTGTTTGCACTAATTTGGGTTGTAGTGTGTTTATGTTACTTATAATTAATAACATTAAAATTTATATCTATTTCAATGATTATTTATTGAATGAAAAGATAACTTATTAAATATAATTAAAAGTTGTTGAAATTTAGATTAAAGTTGAGAGTTTTTAATTGGAAACCTATTTGATTTTCATTTATAACACAAGAATCTAAGTAAATTATATAATTAAGCGTCCTAACCTTATCACAGTATTAGTGTATGCATTATCAATTACTTTGCCCTAATATTCTTAATTATAGATAAAATTTATTCAAAGCTACAAAGGTTTATTTCTTATTACATCTTTACTAAATCTAAATAATTGTATGGATGTTCTTTGTTTATGTTGTCATTTATCAAATTGTGTATGCATTTTCTGCCTTTTCATCTGATATATCCCTGCGCCTTGCATTAAATGGGGGCTACAATTAACATCCCAAACGAACTTCCAATGCATTTTATATGGCATTTCATTGTTTGCCTTTTATTTAAAAATGTAACTTTTCAACCCCTGTATGCTAAAAATCTGAATGATACGTGTGAAGAAGCAGAATTTTATGCCCTTTCATCTGATATATCCCTATGGTTTGCATTAAGTGGGGCGGCAATTTACATCCCAAACGCACTTCTAATGCATTTTATATGGAATTTCATTGTTTACTTTTTATTTTAATTTGTTGCTTTTGAACCCTGCATGCTAAAAATATGAATGATACCTGTAAAAATGCAGAATTTTATGCCCTTTCATCCGATATATCCCTGTGGTTTGCATTTTCTGGCGGAGTCAATTAATATCCCAAATGCACTTCCAATGCATTTTAAATGGCATTTCATTGTTTACCTTTTATTTAAATTTGTTGCTTTTCAACCCTGCATGCTAAAAATATGAATAATACGTGTAAAGAAGCAGAATTTTATGCCCTTTCATCTGATATGTCCCTGTGGCTTGCATCAAGTGGAGGCGGCAATTAACATCCCAAACGCACATCGCATGCATTTTATATGGCATTTTATTGTTTTCTTTTATTTAAACTTGTTGCTTTGCGACCCTACATGCTAAAAATATGAATGATAGGCCTAAAGATGCAGAATTATGTGGCCTTTCATCTGATATACATCTGAAACTTGTATCATGTAGGGGGCGGCAATTAAAATTTCAAACGCACTTCCTATGCTATTTATATGGCATTTCATTGTTTACCTTTTATTTAAACTTGTTGCTTTGCAACCCAACATGCTAAAAATATGAATGATTGGCCTAAAAATGCAGAATCATGTGCCCTTTCATCTGATATACCTCTGGGGCTTGTATAGTTTGGGGGCGGCAATTCAAACTTTAAACTCACATCCAATATCTTTTATATAAACTTGAAAAAATCATATCTCGTGAACTAATTGAAAGATTTGGTTCATCTTGATATCACAAGATCGAGAATTTAAACACCTTTCCAACCAATATTTAAAATTCCTTGATTGTCAATTTTAAGGGGT
>JASKGN010022216.1:0-10844 GCA_030556245.1 Falagria sp. GC000072 | reverse complement strand
CGGCTAAGTTCTAACAGTGAATATCTCATTTTTGGTGAGTTTTGAGTTAGTAGTGCTATTTTAATAAAACAGGGATGCTTGATCGATTGGTCGAATTCAAATCAAGATTTGAAAATCATACAGCTCTGTTTCAGATTAAAATAGGAACGCTAGCGCCATTAGAAACCATTGTGCGCGCGATAGTTTTTGGGTTCTCCTGTAAAGTTGTAAAAACTGAGATATTCACTGTTAGAACTTAGCCGACGAAATATTAGTCTTTCCCATTAGTTTTTCCAAACCAATATTAAGTATTAATATAATATATTATATGAAAATGACTGTAATGTAATTTTGAATGTACGTGTAACTACTGTAACAATACATTTGTAAAGTTTTTTTAATAACTTGGCAATATGAATTTATCTGTAAATTAATTACGACTACAAAATTTAAATTAGAAATTCTACAAAGTATACTACAAATACTACTAAATATTTCAAATTGTCACAGTATGAATGGGCCAAAACACTTTTACCTCTATAAAACTATTTTTGAAATCTAAAAAAATCATTGCCATTTTAAATCTTAACTATTAATTATTTTATGCTAGAAATCTAAAATGTTTATGTCTTCTTAGATTTCTATAATATATAATTTTATAGAGACATTGTCATGTCCAAATTAATATTTTTTTGTTATTACTGATACGAACGTAGCGAAACAAACAAACAAGATTTCATACTTACAGTTATTACGTTACGAAGTTACCGTCGCCACTCAGTTAGGCAAAACCAAGAGAAAGACATAAACATTAGTGACAATAACAACAATTCAAATTAAACTAAAATCGGCACACATATAGCAACGACTGTAATTTTGTCGCAGGATCTTTAAACGCGTTCACTATATTTATGACATAAAACCACCATCTTAGTAAATCGAATAAGATGAAGACATTTACACGATTACATACCTCTTCACTTGACGATTTATCCCTTGTTGATGGTGTACCGGGACTTCCACTTGCTTGAGAGAGTAAATCGGGAAGTACATTGCTTTGTCTTGCATGATCACTACCTCGACCATTCTATAAAAAAATAATTCCATTCAGAAAGAGACATAAAGTATTATGTGAAACGTGTAAATTTTAATTAGGCAAAACAATGCGTGTTAATCACACTTAACATGCAATCAAAATAAAACATATCTCTATTGTATTTCAAAAACTAACAATTGATTTTGTGATTCAAATAGAAATAAAGTTTTATTTCGAATACAAAACATAAATATCAAAAATTCAGAACAAATCGTAAAACAAAAAATGATACTCAAGAACTATATGGCAGCAGTGGCAGCCAGTCATCAACGTCCATGCGAATGTTACAATCAGTCAATTCAAGATATTTCCGTTGAAGATCATGCCTTCCGTTTACAATCTGAATATAATCTGGATCCAACTCTATTATCACTGTATGAACCAAGTATTGGTTAGATGTTGTTAGTTAATCGAAAGCAGCACACATTGTTATTGTATAAAAATATGTTAGGAAGTTAACTACTGATGAATGAGTGAAAACAAAAGTCGACGGTAAGCTTGTCCAAGATGCTGTTCATAATATCAAAGCCCCCAATTTAGTGAGAAATATATTTTACCTGTAAAACTAAAAACTCATCACCAATTAGCGAATTATTTTTCGGCATTAGAGAAGAGAATGGGGAATTGATAGGCCTAGAACTTCGTCTATGCAAGTTCTCAACATTGCGATTGGAAGCGATCTCCCGTTGTCGTGCATCAAAACCCCTTCTTGATTCAGTGTACTTAAGAACAATATCAGATTCAGTTTTTTCGCGTCTAGGTCGCAGTTGAACTTCGTCTTTACCAACCATGGTGATCTTAGGCCGTCGACCCAAATCGGAGTTCTTTTTGACGAAGTCTGTAAGAATCGGCTCGCCGCTTTTTTTCGATAACCCAGCATCTGAACTGCGGCGGTTATTAAATAGACCGCTACTTCTCATTGGGCTCTTATTTCTTTCGGGAAAAACTGCCGAATGCCGTGCGCTCAATGGAAATAAATCCGAGTTTTCACGACGAAACGCTCTAGCAAATGGACCCAAATTACTTTCACTTTCATTGCGTCTGTAAACGTTGGGGTTATCTTTCACGTCTTTTTTGTTACTTCTGTTGGATGTACTAGATGTGGATGTGGAAGCGGATCCTTGGTACTTGGACGGGAAAAAACGTTCAAAATCCCAATCCTTAAGTAATGTCGCTTCATCAATGTCCTCTTTTTTAGCTTGACTAGCTGCCAGCTGCTGTTTACTCGCAATTATAGTTAAAAGGAGAAAATAAACAAACGTAAAAAGTGAACTTAACCTTCACCAAATTAAATAAATCATGCAGTGTTATTAATGCATCATTTACATGTAATGTAACGTACCCTATTACGTAATACCAATGTTTTATCTCCTTGAGATTCATCATCATCGGGAGTGGGCGGTAATGGTCTATTAGGAGGACCTCCAGAACCAGTTGCACTTGGACTAGAACCACTAGGTGAACCTTCAGCTACGACCCCAAGACCAGGTCTGTAAGAAAACTCGGGACTAACAAAAAGAAACCAAAAAAGAAACGAAAAAAACGTGGAGAGGGTCAAGATTAGTAATCATATGACAATTTTTTACAAACATACATAATATATCCATAAATGAATACAAAATATGGATTTAATATGCATGTAAATCATGTCACTACTATTTACATAAAATTACTTACAGAGGTTTGGGAGGATCACTTGCTAACAATGTTCCATCGTTTCGGCCTCTACCATTGTCCTCAGGTTCAGAATCAGAATCACTATCGACTAAACCATCTAAAGGCATTCCCGCCGAATGATTATTTGAAGGGGTTGCTACATTGTTGTTAGCAGCAGATTGCGATTTATTATTACTGCTGCTACTATTGCGATTATTCCGGGGAGGAGCTTCAGGCTGGGAATTTTGCTGTAACCCGATTTCATTTAAGTGAGCAGCCAAAGCATCAAGTTCCTAGAAAAAGAACCATAACTTTATAGTATTTAATTAATTCTAAAGCATTTTAGTTATATGTAAATTCTTTAGTTTTAGAAGGAGTATGTATTACAACAACGAAAGCAAAATTAAAATAACAAAGATGCGTACCTCAGGTCTTCGAAAGGGCGTCTATGTAGAGCAAAAGATGAAAATATGGACATGAAATAAAATAGAATTAATTTAGCAAATTAGAAAGCAGTGTGCAGGTAAATGGCAAACTAATTGAGTAATTATTAAAGAATTGTAAAACTACTAGGTGTTTAATTTATAATGATTTTTTTGTCATTCTTATAATTATGGAATATGCTTTTCAAGTAAAATATTTATTAAGTATTTGTTTTATTAGTCTATAAATATATGTAAATGCAAACCATTAATATATAGAAGTTGGTTATACAAAAAGCTAAAAGTGTAGGGAAACCTTATTAAATTCTTAAGGGGCAAAAAAGAAGCAATTAGAAATTTTAATGAACTCACCATTGGTTTGAACATGTGCTGTGATTGTGAGTTTCGTTGAGGTTGTTGAGATCTAGGTGCTGCATTCTCCGGCGGTGGGGGCAGAGGTCTGGAAGCCATACTATACATAGTTTAATTGCCATTTTCTTACACATTTCTGTTGCACATACCTTCTTGGTGCAGGCGGAGGATCCGGTACAACTATCATTCTTTGAGGTATAGGCGGTCTTGCGGGTGGACCCGGGTCAGGAATATCTTCGCGGTTATTTCTCCCACTTCTAAATATTTAAAAAGTATGAAATATAGAGAGTAGTGTTAATATTTATTGTTTAATACCTTGGTGGAGGTTCAACTGGTTGTTGAGTAATATTACGACCTTCTTGAATTTGCTGGAAATTGCGACGTAAAGTATCACCGCCAGGAGCTTGTACGATGCTACTAGGTTCTCCAGCAAGTGCAGGCTCTTCTTCTTCGTTTTCAGAACCAGAATATCTACTTTACAAGATAAGATATGAAAACATGAGATTAATGTCACCTTATGATGATCTTACCTATAATCTTCCCGTTCTCTCTCTTGCTTGCGCTTCTTACACCGGTCAATGTGATCTTTAAGTTGAATACGTACTTGTCGTTCAGTTGGTTGGTCCTTGATAAAAGCATGTTTCAATAATTGCTCTGTGTAAGGCCGTTCATGATAGTCCTTAACTAATACTGTCTCAATAAAACCTACAATGGAAAGCATAAATTAGCGAATAAGTCTACAATTATGTTTTATGAAAATGAATACTTTGGAACTTTTTATTCCACTTTTTATTCTTCAAGCGTGGTGGCGGATTTCTAGGAATGAGGAACAATGCTCGCATTGGATGCAATTCGCATAATGGAGGCTGGCTTTCAGCCATTTCCAATGCGGTTATGCCTAAAGACCATAAGTCGCTTCTATTGTCATATGTTGCATCTGGATTCTCATCACACGCTATTACTTCAGGCGCCATCCAGTAAGGTGTGCCAATAAATGTATTTCTTCGGCCAATCGTACGATCCAATTGTGCTGATACACCAAAATCGACTAAAAAAATTATCTTTAGTTAGTATCAATAAAAATACAAAAAATAAGTTAACTACATATTATGAATCTGCTTGTATAAACATATTTTTAAATTATCATAAAATGTATACCAAATATGTATATTAAGTTACATTACCAAGTTTAACTTCGGCATTATCAGTTAACAGCACATTTTGTCCTTTGATATCACGATGAATTACTTTATTTGAATGCAAATATGAGAGACCTCGTAAGATCTCGCGACAAATGTAAGCAATCCATTCTTCTTTCAGACTTTGGCCCTTTGTTGACTTAACCAAATCCGTAACCGATCCTTAAATGATTTAAAATGTATAATATAAAATGGTTTATAAACTTATCAAAGTTATAAATTTAGTAATAACAAACTTATTCTATTTTACCTGCTCCACAATATTCCATAACTAACCATAACTGATCGTCTTTACCAGGCGGGGATTTTTTGATAAATGCACCATAATATGTTGCAATATTGCGATGATTTGAATATTTCTTTAACACGTTTATTTCCAATTTGATTTCCTCCTCTTCATCTTCGGTAACATCCATCACCTTAATAGCGGCAAGTTGCCCTGTTTTCGTATGTCTTCCCTGAGAATATAAATTATTCAATAATTAAAAATTTCTTTATTAATTTGAGTTTTAATAGCTAACAAATATTTGATGTCATTAATTAAGCATAATTTCTTCATAGTAATTTTGTGATTCAATTTAAGATTCCTCGAAATTGTTAAGCTTTCTGAACATATTAAAATACCAATAGTCTATAAAATAGGAATATCTTAGACAGGACGTTCAAGACAACTAAATACCACGAAACTTCCGTTAAAGCAAAACGTTCATTTAAAAAGTAATTAGAAAAATGTTGAGGCAATCTTTGGTATAAGGAGAAACATAATAGAATACCACTATTTGTAGATTTTTATGTAAGAGTTTTTTAATATGTATTAAAAATTGAAGTATACTTAAGTTACAATAGATCACCCTTTTCTTCTTAATGATAATAAATTACACCCGTGAATTCATAATCAGAAACCATTGTGTATTCAGTTTAAATTCTAAAACCATTAATTAATTATAACTCGACACTGACAGAAAATTATATTTATTATATTCAAAACGATGCTACGTATTCGTATACTTGGTATATAATATGTAGTATGTACATGTATGCACAATATACATAGATGCAAATATAATATATTCATCATATAATGTAAAAACGAATTAACATGAGAATCATTTCTTTTTCGTAATTCATGCGCTTACAAAGCGGCATTCAACATTTGACCTACATCTAATATTATAATTCTTATAGGCAAGTTCATTTACAAATTATATTCAAACATAAAATACAAAAATTTAATACATTTTCTGTAAATACAAATAAATGTATATGTAATATAATTAATAACTAATATACTGTAATACAGAATGAAAGGACTTAATATTACTATTAAAATAAACAATTTAAACAAGAATATTGAATTAAAATCCAAACTGGCAGATTTAGAATTTAGAATGGTTGCAATAAAACTAAATTAGTGTTAATTGTTACTAAGGAATATTCTTAATTTAGGTATGGAACCTCAACCGGTTGTTGTAAGATCAAATCTTGTTTTGCGACAAGTCTCAACACTATCCTAAATGCAGCAATTCCTATCAACACCTCAGCGCTCAACTGTTTTAAGTTTTAACTACAGGAGAGGCATTTAAGTTATGCTTGCCATATAGGTACTTATTGCAAAATTACAGTAAAGATTTTTACTTTAATGGTTTAGCTTTAGTCTATTATATGAACAATTGATTAAATTCAGTTTAACGAATCGAAACCGAATGTTTATTAGAACAGTGAAACAAATTGTTCAATTATGAGGTGCAGATATTAAATATTATCACATTATTTCAAATCAAATTTTAATGATATTGATTAAATGCAACTTTACTACAGTCCCCCCCCCTTCCAATTTATATATAAACTATTTTTTTAAAATTATGTATTTTCAACTGACAGTTTTCAACATTTCAATATATAAACTATGAAAAATTATTATTCATGATTAAATGTTTTTTTGTGAAATCAAATCAGATATAAAAATAGTAAACAAATTAAGTATAAAATAAAGTATCAATTAAGTAAGTAGTCATTACTTAGTGTCTATTAGAATTATGTATCATGTCGCGAGAAATAAAGAAATAAATTGCGGAAATTCCTACGGTTATTCATCACATTACTTCCAGGAATAACATGGGATTGCTTTAATAGAAAAATTATTTTGTCACCGTAAAATTCATAATACTCACAAGGCACTCAGTATTATCAGTATTAGGTAATTATATGAATAACGAATATTCTTAGATATTTACAAAATGCAAATGACTCTATTTAACACTTAATAATTTTCTAATTATCTAAGTTAGCTCAAATATCAAATTTTAAAATGATTAACTGATAAAATATCTTTCATGTCAATATTACCAGGTTAAAGTACCTAACCAAAATAATAAATGTACTGATAAATGTACTAATAATATGTACTGAGATTAATTTATTCATTGCAGTAAGAGTTTTTTGTAATGCAATGAAATTCTTGGATTAGTGGCATAGCATAGGTGTAGAGTGTGTTCAAGATGCAATCTCAAGTAGAAATTTACCATACAGACATATATCTAGATTTACATATATATGCAATAGGTTTTTATTTTATGGCTTGCTTCTCACTAAGAAGTGGGCGTAAGTAAGGTGATTGACCAAAAAGAAGTAAAAAAAGTTACATACATATAAATCCTTCTTATAGTATATGTAGATTCGTCTATATATGTATATATGTTTAACCAGACAAAAAAATTCATTTTCTCACACGAAGTAGCCAAACGTAGACTAGACGTTTGTTTGCTCAAAGTGTACTGAAACTCCGCAAATTTGTATAGACCGGACGATGAAATCAACATTTTATTTCTCATCGTTCATTCCCTACTTTGAGAAGAAAACAATGCTTTCAAATATAACAGGAATTCTTGTTACATTAGTAATTAAATTAATGAGTCAAGCGACCTGTAACTTCTTCAATGCTATTAACATACAAAACCAACGTTGATTAAAATTATATTAAATTAAAGTTTGAGATTGTTAACTTTCCATAAATTAAATAATATATGTGAGGACATAAAATATAATGGGTGGGTTAATCAGAACTCATTTTTATCCAAAATCAATTTCACGGAGTTTAGTATTATAACGAGGACGACCAATTAATATTATACTGCATATTAAAAACACTTTAAAGAGTATAATTTAAGTAACGAGATATATAAGAAAAACTAATCATTTTTTATGATTATAATTTATTGTAAAACATACAAATTACCTGATAATTTTAACTTTTTCATTTCAACAAAGTCTAAATCAGGCTTGTGCAACTTTCATCAGACTGTGGGCCGACTCTGGATGTTTAAGTAATTTGTTTTTCTATGGTCGAGTAGTGATTTAGCGAAGTTAGGGCTCAATGATAAGAGGAGGTACGAGCGCTCGAGGGATCCGGGAAGCGACTTATACTGGAAAAGGTTTGCGGAAAGCTCAAAAAGGTTTGCGAAAAGCTCAAATGGTATAACATAATTTGCCCCATGTGATAATAAAAACACGGCAGTACATATGAGACGGGCCATATTTACTGATATTTGATATTACTGATATCTTCGAGGGCCACACAAAATCTAGTTGCAAGCTCTAAATCTTCAAAAATCCAAAGCTTGCGCTTCCCTAATCATTAGAAAAATACTAATTTATTCAACTATAATGCAAACAAAATTCTAATATATTGCATGTTAATAGCATTAAATATGATATGGGTTTGCTCTACGTGTACACCTATATAATCCACTCATAATTAATGCATTAATTATAAGCTATATGAACAAATTTAAATAGAAACTATGATAAGCAAATTTTCTGATTGTAATATAAGTTGTAGTACTTATGTCTAGAAATGTAATATAATTTTCTAATTCATCCGAAGCGTGTTAAGTTAATTTATTTATTAATAAACACAGAATATAATCTATCGCTATATGAGTCGCAATTTATATATACGCACACTAATAACACTAGTCTGCTTTGTTACATTATGGCAATGACAAATTCAGCTGATTTCTAGTGGTATATGTATATTGGTTGGTAGTTTAGATAAAAGCTTTGTTCCTACAAACCATCAAACTGATTTGAAACTGCCATTTTTCAAACTGCACATGCGCTTGATAGTTTTAAATCAATTTGAAAGGTTGTAGGAACAAACATTTAGCATTCAGCTTAATCAATGTAAACTAATGTTTATGTGATGCACATGTTTGTTATCTTTCAGTTGTTATTTTAAGAATTCAATGTCATTTCGCTATCAAAATGCACCAATGTTTCAAGTTAACAAAAGAGAAATACAAATCCACTAATACTAGGAACTTAAACCGTTTTAAAAATAAATGCTTGTGTAAACGAGGTACATTCATGCTTACATGAATCGTGCACAGTTCGCGTCCTATTACAAATGTAATCTCATAAAATTAGCGAAAGAAAATAAATTGATTTGCTTAGATTATTCGTTTTTGTCGTATACACATATATGGAAGTACAACATTATTACGTATTTAAAAGCCATATAGTGTCATTAATATTAGTTCCTAATTTATTGGGTATGTCTATCAATTTCTTAAATATTGAGAATTTTATATTAATTTAATTAATACTTATATAAGAGAAGGTTATTATTGTTTATAAGAGTATCATTATGTATGATATTTTATTGGCCGATGTGCTTTTTTCCATAGTATTATAGTAGTATTCCGTAATTAATTTGATCTATAATTGACAGTCATAAAAGTTAGTCAAAAATAAAATCGATAATAACATGCTAATGTTTATACCGATAAATGGTTATCATAAAACGAGATAAATGATGATAATGCAAAGAGAAAAATTATATATACAGTAGATAGATAATTGATTATTTTAAGATACATTCTCCATTAAATAATTTTAAAATGAATCACCCAATGAATCATATCAAAAATACCGCAAAACAAAGTATTAAATGGCGCCTTTACTAGTAACCTATTATTTCATTAAAAATCTTGAATTATTCTTAATCAGGTTAATAATATTTAAGCTATCATATATAATTATAAGTACATTATAATTATATTTTATAGTTGGAAATTATATTTTCCCTCTTACCCTGAATATATATATATATATATATACTAAAACCAATTTAAATCAAAAACACTAATTGCTTATTCGTTTTAATAGAAAAACCTATTCAAATTTTGAATTGCTTATTGCAACGATGCATAGCAAAGTAATACTCTAATAAGAATTTACTATTAAGTTCTAAAGAAAGTTAATTTTCATATATGTATTTTATTATTACATATGTCAGCTCGGAATACTTGAAACTTTTTAATTGGTTTTAATTTAAAATTACAGTAGCATAAAATTTAAATAATGAAAAACAGGAAGGAAAGAATTTGGTAATAAACCGAACTTGAGAATCCTGTGATAAGTTGCAAGTTAAGCTTAAAATCATAATCACACAAGTGATAATTCAATTAATTTGTATAATATGAAACAAATACTCACTGAAAACCAACTAAATTCGTTGTAATTGAAATAAAAACTTAATGAATTAAATGAAGTACCCGCATAAAAAGTATTTATAAGGCTTTATTTGTATAGCTTATACCTTATAGCAGTGTTATTAATTACAACTTTGTTCCAATGGAATATTACAATTTAAAAAAATTCTCATAATCATGATCAACTAACTTCGTATAAAGATTGCTGAGGAAAATTTATTTTAAGAACAAACTCAAAAACCCTTGCATACCTATTGTTAAATATAGATAAATCTACTAGAAATTTGCTGTATTGCAAGTATAACAAATCATACCATTCCAAAGTTTAAGTCTGTATATATTCCAAACTATTAATAATAATAATAATAATAATAATAATAAGTTTTATTTCAAAAATAAACAAAAATAAAATTTTCTTTTACAAATTTTTGAAAAATACATATATATCAGAGATTATATCATAGACAGATGGCCGACTCCATATGAAAAAATTTGATCTGAATCGATGCTAGCGCCCCCCGTTGGGTTTCCAAAAGTGCGAGAGAGATAGTACGATCTTCTATTTCATTTTATTGATAAATTGAATTTTTATTTCTCATGGCGGCTATGGAAATTTGCAAAACTTCAT